>CABHPQ010174999.1:0-56411 GCA_902168405.1 Peromyscus aztecus | reverse complement strand
AATTCAATTTTCTTAGTACTGTATATTAATTTCTTCATTACTTTTCACCCACAGATTTGTATCGTTATTTGTTGCTAAAGTGAATACAGTAAATATTTTTATTTTATCACAGTCTATTTAGACAACATTTGTATGGTTTGGGTCTTAGATGTGAAAAAGCTTGGGTCCCCAGCCTTGCCTGCTCTGGGGACATAGGGAAACATTTAGGAGGCGGGTCCTAGGGAAAGGGAGTAAGGTGATAGGATGTGTGTCCATGAACGGGCTCTGACCCTCCCTCCCTCTCTTCTTTGCTTCTCAGTTCTAATAAATGAACAGCTCTCTTCTATTACACATTTCTGACAGGGTTGACTGTGCTATCACTAGCACCAAGCAACCAGACTGAGAGAACATAGATGGAGAGTCTTCAAATTGGGAATTAAAATCTTCTCTCCTTTACAGTTGAATGTTTCTGAGGTTTGTCACAGTATGAAACCTTGTCAACATTATATTTCCAGTTAACCTCCCCTCTTCTTCAGGAAACAAGGGAGAGTCCCACTGGAGAAATCCACGCTATAGAGAATTTACAACAGTCCTGAATGGGTTGAACAAAGACTGAAAAGTTCAGAGGAGTTGAAGAGGTAATTAGGGGAATGAATTTGCAAGGTGTTTGTAAACTGTGATAAGTTATTTGGACTTTATCCTGAAGGCAATGGAAAGCCATTAAAGTGTTTCATTCAAAGGAGTGATGATATCAGATTTAAATTTTAGATTAATCTGAAGGCAGCAGGAAAAATAAATTGCAGAAAGGAAAGACTGGAAGCTATAAATTTAGAAGACTATTGTATTATATGGAACCAAGAATAACAGTGTCACAGAGTTGTGGTTCTGGGCATTCAAGAGATATCCTGATGCAGAGCAGAAATGCTGTACTTAGGAACTGGCTGTAGAAAGTGCAGGGGAGGAAGAGGGAGAGGTGACTCCTAGTCTTTCAATAAGTGAATGGGACCTACTGTCCTTTATCGAGATAAGGCCTTAAAACAGCAATAGTGAGGGGGTTTCTTGGCTCCAATGTGTCCATTACTGGAAAATGAAGTGAGAGTCCTTGAACAAATCGATGACTTTCTACTTCTTATGCCAACATAAATGAGAGAAAGCTCAAGAGGCCTCAACTGTACAGAAAGAGCTTCAGGCCACTAAGGGATGCAGAGAGTGGGAGAAATGGTCTTCTTCAGGGAAGGGCAACAAATTGGTTGTCCAGAACTAACTGGTCATCCATGAACACATGAGTAAAGTAACATTATAAAGACTACACAGGGAGTATTTGTGTATTTAAGAATATATATCTATGTAGGGGCTGGGGAGATGGCTCAGTAGTTAAGAGCACTGGCTGTTCTTCCAGAGGACCTGGGTTCAATTCCCAGCACCCACAAGGCAGCTCACAACTGTCTATAAGTCCAATTCCACAGGATCCAACACTCTTGAACAGACATACATTCAGACAAAACATCAATGCATGTAAAATATAATAAATAAATAAATTTAATTTAAAAAAGAATATAGATGTATGTGTATGTACACACACACACACACACACACACACACACACACACACACGTACAACAACAAATGACAAAAAAGGCCATGAATCCATGAATTTTAAAGAATATAAGGAGGGATATATGTGAAGATTTGGATGGAGGAAGGGGAAGGGAGAAATAATGTAATTATATTCTCAAAAAATAAAGCTTAAAAATTAGTAAAATTAAAAAAGAATTAGTATTTTCAAATATATATATATATATATATATATATATAAAACAGTATTTATTTTGTAAGATGGGTAAATTTGTATTATAATTATATGGCTCTGGCTCTCTATGTTTAGGATAAAAGTTTTATTGTATCAATAGTTTAGTACTTTCCAGTTTATTTTAATTGATGGTAAGGAACACATCATTCTTTAAGTTCTGTTGGAGCATGTTGTCATATGTGGTAGAGTTTGCTCAATGAATAAATAACCATTTAGATAAGAAGATAATTGGCATCTTATTATGATTTATATTAATAATGATTTAGGAAAAATGTCTTTATTGTGTCTATTAATTTAACCAAGAGTGTCTACCATGGAAAACACTATGTAATTTGATCTTGACTGAAGAACCTGAATTATATCTAGTCATCTGTTTTTTAGATAAGGTCTTACTATATATCACAGGCTGGCTTCAGATTTAATGGTCTTCAGCTTCCCATGTGTTGGGATTACAGGTGCATGCCACCATGTCTGGAACTAATAAATTTTTTTCTTTTAAAAATGGACTTTTTGGCTCTAGTAAAAAGGGTCGTCAAAAAAGATATTTAGTCAGATGCCAAAAACATATATTGGAGAAAATACAGCCTTTGTAGCAAATGATGAACTCAGTTCAGTGTTTTCTCTTAGAACTAGTGGATAATGCAACTATACCACTCTGTGTATGTACTCAAATAACTCTAAGTCAACACAAGAGAGATACAGGTAAGGTTATTGATGCACTATTCAGATACCCACATTATGGGGTAAGCCTGGTATCCATCAGTAGATGAGTGGGTAATATGTATTGGTATTTTATTTAGCCACAAAAGAATGAAATTGTATTGTTGGCTAGAATATTTATCCAAGTGGGGATCTCATACTGAGCAAAAAGTCACACACAGAGAAAAACAAATAACACATGTTTGATTTGTGAGTATTAGAATTCTTCTATAAACATATGATATGAAAATAAAAAGGAGACTTGGGGAAGGAAGGAGTCTAACAGAAGGAGTAGACTAAGGAGATGAATGGAACTTGGGTGAATATAGTTAAAAATACATGATTTATTTGAAGGAAATTATCTTTATGAACCCCAATACTACAATATGATAAACATAAGAATAAAAATATATGCAACCAGAAAGCAGAAAGTAGGCAAGGTTGCTTCAGATCTGGAGCAGTTTGTCTGCTCTACTGCTATCAAAAGTAGAAAATCTGGGCCCACTTCTCAGACAACTTCCCTGATACAGCTTGGGACCTACAGAAGAAGGTGTAATCTTATTGTTCGCCTCTCCAATGTTTCTCTCTTTTAGTCTAGAAGGGCAAACTGCTGACTCCATTTAGCTCTCACTATCAGCAGAAGTCTCACAATCAAAGCTTGCTCACAATGTCCAGCTGTGACTAAGGTTTGACAAGATGAACTTTTGTTAAGAATAAAGCAGGAAACTGAAATCTATAGGGAGCTTACTAGGCTCTTTCCATTAATTCTGATCAAAGGAACTCTGTAAACATAATGATTAGTACCTTATTAAGCTTAGTGTGTGAAGCTGGGTATTTTCATAGTCACATTTTCTCTATGCTGGCTATCACAGAGGATGCAAAAAGTCAACCTACAAGAATAGAATAAGTAAGTATTAGGGCTCACTTACATGGCTCAATTTCTGGTTCATATACTTGCTAGTGATAGGCCATGGATGGTGATATCTACGATTCTCACCATCTCCTCTGTTGATCTGTCACTATTAAAGAGAGCACTGATTACTAAAGATGTATATACCAGGTGCCTAGCACATTAATAACTATCATTATAACCATTAATAGGAGACAATGATTTGGTTTTGCTCTGTTTGTCAGGATGGAGACCAAAGCGAGTCATGGATCTCCTTGGAGGATAGGAGAACGCTGGAAGAAGTCTCCTAATGGATGATCTGGCAATCAAGAGAAGTGGGCAGATTATACAGTGGAGAGAAGTGGAGATTTTTAAACAGATGTAATATTTAAAAACACAAGACAAGAAAGGAGTGGCACCTGTGTATTGTGTAAAAGGAAGGTTGAAAGGGACCAGCTACTTAGGCAGACGATGAAAGAGTGGTAAAGAAGTGATAAATATCTTAAGCTCGAAATTCTATGGTTAATTTAGTTTTCTGGCAATTGAACAAGGCACAAACAATAAATGGACACTATGTTAATCTCTATAAAAACTTATGTTGGCTAATGATTGTGTTTTCTCCTGTGGTGATATTGTGTCCCCCAAATATATTGTGCACCCTAATAAACTTATCTGGGGTCAGAGAACAGAACAGCCACTAGACAGACATAGAAGCCAGAAAATGGTGGCACATACACATTTAATCCTAGCATTCTGGAGGCAGAGATCCATCCGGATCTCTGTGAGTTCAAAGCCACACTGAAAACAGCCAAGCATGGTGACATGTCTTTAATCCCAGGAAGAAGTGATGGCAGGAAGCAGAAAGATATATAAGGCATGAAAACCAGGAACTAGAGGCTGTTAAGCTTTTAGGCTTTTGAGCAGCAGTTCAGCTGAGATCACTTTGGATGAGGACACAGAGGCTTCCAGTTTGAGGAAACGAGAAAAGCTATTTCCAAAATGGAGAAGGGACTGGGTAGCGAAGGGAATGAAATAGTGAAGAGAGGGTAGCAACGGATTTGATGAATAAAGGTGCACCGAATGAATCTGGGGTCAAAAAACAAACTTAAATATTCCAGATGCCTAAAATTATCAGTCATCAATCTCAGATAATAGAAAGTTTGGAAACTTGTATGAAGGATTTGAAACAGACAGACAAACAAACCCCAAACCCAGAAAACCAAGTTTAGTGTGCAAATCTTAAAACTTGGTAGGGTTACCTACATTCTTTAAAGGAACCAAGTGAACTTGAGATTGAAGTGCAAAGTCTTAAACCTGACAGGAAACACAATTTATCCTTCTACATAATCTCCAGAGAGCATAGAAAGCATTGTATCTCCACCTCTACTCCTTTATTCGGTTTTAGGTGGGAGAGATAGTTTTGATACTGAAACTTGGAGAAAAGATGATTGCCATTATGAAGCCAGATTGGTAGATCATCCAATGTGCTCTGTGTTATAAACTAATGGTTAATGTCAACCATAAAGGGTGATGATCAAAGGTACTCAGGGGCTCATGCAGGAGGGGAAACCTTATTCAGCACTGATTCTTCAAATAACTGAAGGTAGTTCAGGATATATAGTTACTCAAATAATGACTACTAGGTATTCAGAAGTTATCATTTGACTCTACGATAATGCAAATTAATCTGTTTGCAGATGAGCTGCTGCTGATTTACTATGATAAAGTATATTTGAATTGATAGTAAATGAATACAAAATTAGTGTTGGACATGCCATCAGATAGTATCTATGTTTTGTCCCTTCGTTCCCTTTGATTGTTTATCTAGGAGAGGTCAACAGATTAGGACAGTTCTTACTGACCTGCAAACACCTGAGCAGTTAGTGTTTTCTGGAACAGATAGTTTTAAAGTTGACTCCTTTTTTGTATCTCCAGTCAAAGGGTATCTCATATATAGCTGAGGTTGAGTCGTCAGTCATTCCACACTCTCTGAGGCTATTACATGCTAAGCTCCAAGTTCTCTCCTAGGCTGTACTCAGCACTGTGAAAAACAGGAGGCAACCATGGTGCTAACTTTCTCATGCATGCTGCATTTAGGACATGGGGAAAATGCACTCTCACTGAAAAAGGGCTCTGAAAGTACAAAACCAATCCCAATACTCTGCCACAGGAAAACATCTACTTAATATTTGTTTTGCAGATATTCCAGCAAAGAGGTAAAGGGTGTGATACATCTGGAGCTGCAGGGGAAAGCTATTAAAGACTCCACATAATCCCATGTCAACTTATCTCATGATTTTGTAGGTGAAATCGTCCTTTTGGCTGATGTCTCATTTGTCTAAGGTGGCAGCTTCAGTACTGGAGAAAAATGTTCCTATCCACTATTTCTTGAAACCCGAAGTTTTTCTTTTGTTGTTGCTGTTTATATTTTGTTCATTTATTTTTGGGGGCCTGGATACTTTGAGCTCTTAAATTCTATATATATTTCTTGTTCTTTTTCCTAAATTACTACATAAACATTTTCATAACAATAGCCTATAGTCCATCTCTCTATCTGTATGTTTTCTTTTATTGGTTTTAAAATAGGGTCTTATGTAGCCAAGAATGGCCTTGAACCTCTAGTCGCCCTGCCTATGCCTCTGTCGTGCTGAGAGTACAGGAGTATGTCACTGTATATAATTATTATATTACTATAATAATTCTTCTTAAAAATAGGAACACACACAATTTTCTCAATTCCCTCTGGGCTATGTTCTGCTTTTTCTATGACTATAAAGAAGATAAATCTGTTTCAAAACATGGGTTCATCTTGTATTCAGGTGACTAACAGTTAGCAAAGATTGTCCTAAACCATTAATTAATAGTTTTCGTTTAATCTTTCCTCTGCAGTGGGAGAGTTCCCTGTTCTGGTATTTACTTTGATCTCTTTGAAATGCAAATTATTGCTCCTCTCCAATAGTTTCAAATCTCCTTTTGGCCTACATAGAGAGATACTTGGACATAGAGTTATGCCTATTCTACTTAAGGCCTTTAAAGATGAAAGTGAGGCTGTCTAATTTAAGGTTTACCTCCCATTGAAATTAATATTACTAATCAAAAGGCGATCAGCCTGAAATGATTAGTATCCTCATAAGTGTGATTCAAAATGCCCACAAACTAAATGGCAGTAATTAATCACGGCGTAGCGCAGTGATCCGCCTCCATCCTAACACTGTCTTATTTTTCAGTTTTCTTATTCCTGACAATGGAGTCATTGTAACAACCCTACAGCAACAATGTGAAAATATGATGTGATAGTGAAGCTAAAGTAAAGGGAAAAGTTGTAAATGTGTCAGACACAAAATATCTTAATGCATTCAAATTCTTTACTGATATAAATGGTTACCTACTTAAGACAGATTAAAGTAATCAGAACCTATGGCCATTTTTTTTCTCTCCTAAGAAATGAGTTACATCTTTCTGAGGTCAAACAAAAGCTCTGAGATGGGTACCAGTGCTTATTTGGAGAGAAGGTAAGAATGTTTGACTGCTTCTGCTGGTTGATTAGTCTTAAGAAACACCCCAGCCGATATGCACAACGCGTGTGGCCACAGAGGGTGGCTGCTCCTTTAGAGGGTTATTAAAATTTACTTGAGGAAGTGAGATCAAATGGAAGAGAATCCTATTAGGCAGTTTTTCTTTTAGATTCCTGAGTTTTAGCTACTGTTCCATAAAGAACTGGACTCTTTGAAGTGTGGATACTCACGAACAAAGGAACAGCTCTCTGGAGATCACCTGATTTAATTAGTCAGTGCTGAAAGCACCTGGACATTTTAGCTTCAGTCTTGTTAAAAGCTGTTAAGATAAGCTAGCTGCTTTAAATTCCTTCTGGACCACTCTGGAAATGAAACAAACACAAACTTATCCCAGCTTCTGTGTCCGATGAACCCTGGAATCTTAAGTGTCTTAACCTGTAGAAGTTTCTTAGTTCTGCTCCATGAAGTCATTGAGGGATTTGGGCTCTCTTCTGGCTCCTCCCTCTTCTAAGTTCTTCTTATTTGAAAAAGGATGACAACCCAAGGCTCCTATGAATGAGATTTGGCCACACCCCATTTGTCACAGCTCAGTCTACTTGAGACTGCACAGAGTTGCAATGGAGGCTTGGAAATTTCCAGTACGTATGTGATGATTAGGAAAAATGAGTAGAGGAAGTGGCAACTGATTTCGCTATTAACTTATTTTGTGTGCACTATTTTGTGCTTGTGTGTTTATATTATTCTAAAATGGCCTTAAACATGTGGAAGCAGCCATTTTGTCTAAAAATGTCACTACTTTAACTTTGTATCTAGTTTTTCCTTATTTTTCACACATTGGAGATGCAAGCACATTTTAGGACAGTAAAGTTCAACCTTGGTCTTTTATTGATGTAGCCATCTTTGTTAGAGTGAGTACTAAATGTAAAATTCCCATTGGTGTACCTATTCTATTTCTATCTTTTTATTGTTATTTTTCTAAATAGGTGAGAAAGCAGATTTTACCCTCAGTAACTTTAGCACTGTGAGAAAATCTTGGTTTGAATAATGAAGCCCTTTGTTAGTCATGATGGCTTCTGTGCTCTAAGTGTGAACTAAACTGGAGCACCAGAAATGATGGCACAACTCCCAGTGCTTAAAAATACACACCAAGAATCCCGAAGAGACAGCCCGAACCACTTGTCATTTCTTCTGAAGACACACTAATGTCATACAAAAGAGACAGACATATTCTCTTAATAGTCATGAATGATAGAGATCATTGGGTAGGGAAAAAAGGAAGTAAGTTTCCTGTTAGCATCATGGCATAGAACATGACAAATGACCTATTCTTATCTCATATTCATAGGAATTCCATGATTTTTATAGTGGATGAGAAAAAGAAGGAAAAAGTCAAACTTTTAGAAAACACTATAGCCATAAAGCTGTGGAGAAACATGCAGTTCTTTACATCCTCAACTTGTCCTTCCCCCACTCAACTTCAAGAGATACTTTGGAACTTTTATTTATTTTTGCAACTGGGAGTTGTCAGTTTGCTGCATGAATTCTAATAGCAGAACCTGAAGCTGTGGGTACCGCTTAGCAGAAGGTCGTTGCCAGCAATCTGGGCCCTGGAAGGCTGTCAAGGAAGGGAGTATATTTACCGGAACTCAGCAAGCATATACTGGGCAATGTCTAGTGCAAGACGGAGCTGGGAACACAGTGCAGTGTAGATGTAATTCACATTCTCAAATAGCTTATGGTCTGTAGGAAAACTCTAATGACAAGTTAATAATATTAAATGTTTTTCCTAAATTTAAATCAATTATAACTGTAAGCAAAGATACACTTTGTTACAGTGTCAGATATACTGAATTATTGTGAAACTAATGTATGCCCTGTAAAAACAACCGTGTTTATGATTATTCTCTTTGTCCTTTATACTAGAACTGAAATAATGACTACAGGAGACGTTTATGGAAAAAGTTCAAATTCTTCTAAAAGAAAATGAAGGAAGGCATTTATATCGCTATGCTTAATATAATTAATGAAAACTACTCACAAATCAAAGACTGGTAGGAGTACACCAAATGTGAGGTACCAGACTATAGAGTAGTGTGTATTCAGGCTATCAATTCTTTTCCCAGAATCAGGCATGAGGAATCAGGAATGTAGATCCAGCTCTTCAGAGACTGAGATAGGATGTTGAGTTTAAGGTTAACCTAGGCTGCATAGTAAGACACGGCCTTAAAACAATAAAAAAAAAGATAAAATAAATGTTTTCAGTGATCATAGATTTCACCGCGTGCTTTTGAAAAACAAATAGGAACAAAACTATGATCACAGAAGCTTTTTGAGAGATAAGCAGCATATAGGTGTTATAGAGTATATAGATATTATGTGCCATGTCTTTACCCAGTTAATTGGCAACATTATCAGGTTAGGATGGAAGATAAGTTTGTGTTTTGGTTGCTACTTCTATTTTCTCTGTTAATGTTCAACTCTATTTTAAGGTTTTCTTTTGTGTGTGTTTTTATATACATGGTTTATTAGTTCTACTGTGTCCTCTTAGAATAGTAGTTCTAAACAGTGGCACCCCATAACTTTAAGTATAGAGTAGTAAGTCAGTGGGAAGGAAATGGCTTGAGTCAGAATGCTACAAAGAGAATTGTTCATAGTCTTCAGTTAGCTGATCTGTGCAGAAACTCTCCACTCCCATCAATATTTTGAGTCTCACAGGAAGAAAGGTGGGACTCTTCTTGTCCTTAACAAGAACCTTATACAAGATTAATAGCAATTGTCTCCTGAGGTAACAATAATCAGTGCACAATGTTTCCCAATGCCAGATGCTTTCTACTGATGTCATGAGTTTTTGTCTAATCTACCACCTCCATTGTTTACTATGTATTTTTTACAAAAATCATTTAATAAATAGTATAAAAGTAAAAATTATAACTCAAACTAGGGGACATTTGGAATTCACAATATGTATATATGAGAAACAGGCATATAGTGTATCTAAAATTTATCTTTCAAGACTTTAAACTAGCCAGGCGGTGGTGGCGCACGCCTTTAATCCCAGCACTTGGGAGGCAGAGGCAGGCGGATCTCTGTGAGTTCGAGCCCAGCCTGGGCTACCAAGTGAGTTCCAGCAAAGGCGCAAAGCTACACAGAGAAACCCTGTCTCGAAAAACCAAAAAAAAAAAAAAAAAAAAAAAAAAAAAAGACTTTAAACTAGAGATTTGCTAGAGAAGTGTTAAAATTGTGTTATTTTCCTTATTACAATCAGAAGGTTAACAGTAAACTTAAAAGGGTTGACTATGTCCTCAATGATTGTTACCAAGTTAAGTACTCTGTACCTAAAACTCAGAGTACCACACTGTACTCATTTCTCCCAGTGGGAATACCTTGGTGGTATAGAAGACATAAATGGCTTGTATACCTAGTGCCCTTTTTTTATTTTAGTAAATAAATCACGATAGAATGGGCAATTTTGAGGGGTCAAATATTTAACAAATGCTAGAATGGGGACTTTCCCTCCTTTTTTCTGCCTGCTCAGCTTCCTACCATTCCCATCTCATCTCTCAAACACACTCCCTTTTTGATATGGTTTTGACATTTATTCATTTCATTGCTAGGAATAAATTGCTGTAGATAGGGCAATTACAAGTACTCTGTCATGGATAAGTCATTCCTAATGAGTTAACAGAGGATCCATATTTGGATTGATGACCTGATTTATTTATTTAGGTTGAAAATATACATATAACTGAGGAGTTTAATTTATATGTATAATTTATATACAAATACATATATATGTGTCATATATACATATATACATATACATATGTGTACATATGTATATACATATATAATACACAAATAGTGAAAAGAAGGAAGAAAAATATGTGTATTTTAAAGTTTGTTTATATTTGGGTAAACATTTCTGGGATCGTGGGGATTCAGATTATCTTGAATATTATGTTTACCTTCATTCAACATACATGCTAATTATCCCCATCTGGATAAATTGTCTTTAAAGAAAAACCAATAAATAGCTCAGCAAACAAATTTTTATGATTCAGAATGAAGGTGAAAACCAGATACAGTCTGAAAGAGCTTGGAGACAGCATCAAACAGCTTAAACACAGAAATTAATCCTGGCAATTTTCCACCACTTCATAGGAAACAATGTCTTCTGAGATTGTAACTCAATCACAGTAAACGCGTAATTCATAGGTCATGTTTATATGAAGTCTGCACTTGAATATTTAAAACCAGGTAAAGACTTGATTTAGTTACCAGATAAGAAAATTGTTATTTTAAACGGGGCCTGTTAATGTCTAACTATCTGGCCAGAAAAAAACAAACAAACAAAACAACAACAACAACAACCAAAAACTAGTATTAACCAACAATTTCTGTCACAAATCACAGGATTCATAAAATTTCAGAATGATGATAATGAAAACAAGGCATGGCCACCTAGTATGCTTTTCCTTGGTTCTGTCTTTTTACACAACTACCAACCGTTCTCATTGCCACTTTACAAATGGGAAAGCCGGGTAGCTGAGTTACATTTATTTTACAAGATCATACCACAATAAGTCATAAAAATGAGACTAAAACCTGGGGTCCTTATTATTCCTATCTCCTAACAGAACATGTAGTTGAATATCAGGAGATCAGAGTAACCAGTTGAAGGCCATTCAGGTCAAGGGCAGAGCTACAGTTCCAACCCGCTTAGGTTTTTCATTGACTTAGCTGAACTTCTCCTACCTTTGAAAAACATACAGATGTGCCATAGCAAAGAAGAAGCAGTGTTCTTATTATATTCTGTATATTAGACAGTCATTTATAGCAGTGGTTCTCAACCTTCCTAATGTTGCAATCCCTTAATACAGTTCCTCATGTGGCCTTGATCCCCAACCATAAAATTATTTTCATTGCTACTTCATAACTGTAATTTTGCTATGATTATGAATCATAATGTAAATATCCGTGTTTTCTGATGGTCTTTGATGACCCCTATGAAAAGGTCATTCAACTCCCAAAGGACTCATGACCCACAGGTTGAGAAATGCTGGTATATAGCATAATTGATCAGTTTTAACTTCATTAAGCTCATAGTATTATATTGGTATCATGTTCATAGTATGGAAAAATTCAGGATGTAAGGGAATTATATCTCCTCTGGTAACTTATGTCTTCTACAAGTACAGTGACTGAAGGTTATAGCATACAGACTGTGACACTATTCATAAAAATGATGAGCCAAAGGAGAGAATATGGCCATTATCTTGAGGCAAATAGACCTTTCCTCTGACAGTCCTAGGCTGTTGTTTTTCTTGGGTACATCAGAGTTGTGTAAATATTCTTCTTCTGGATATTGCTTTTAAAACCACTTGATACTTTCAACATAAATGTAAACAAAAATAGTTTGACGCTAATTGAACTAGCTTTTGGTAAAGAATTTGAAGCTTGAGGTGTAAGACTGGAATTTAGTAGATTCTGCTGTTTGTGGTGGTGGGTGAATCATCTTTACAGCTGGAAGACTATTAGGAGTGAGGGGTTCATCTTTGAATGAAGGGTAAACAACACTGATTTCTGTGTGCCATTTTTGCTGTGGGAAGAGTAATGTTCAACGGATTCTCTTAATGCCTCAGGATTTATTGCCCTTGATTTTCAATTCTTTTTCTGAATTCCAATGTAAGAACTTTTTGTACAGTAGACTACTTTTTGTATCCATGATGCTATGGTTGGCTGAACTCATGGTCAAAGACTTAGAGTCAGCAGCTGACTGTCCCGACATAATGGTATTCCATAGATACAAAATGCAACCATGAAAATGGGACAGCAGGACAGTTTGGGTCTGCCATATGTAGGCCTAACTTCTGTTTCTTTAGCTCATAATATCTTGTTAGTCAAATGTGAGTGGGATTCTATAATTTTGTTCTTTATGAGATACAGAGATATGTCTATATCTCTGAATATTTGTTCTGAGAGAAAAGTGTGTTCTAGTACATGATGCAGCTAAGACAGAGAAGGCACTAGCAAAACTCTGTTCTCTCCTATTTTCACTGAAACTAGCAAAGTCGCACTGAAGTTTTGTAACTACACCCTGTAACTATTTTTGTAACGCTCTGTAAATTATGCAAAATGCCGGTCCTTTCTTCTCCCTCACCTTCTCCCTTTGTCTTCCCTCTGTAACTCTCTTCCTCAGTTTCCATCTTTTTCCTTTATCCTCTGTTGCTCTTACCCTCCCGACTTCTACTCCTATCTTTTCCTCTTAATTCAAAGAAGGTGGCCAAAATATTACTGACCCTATAAACTGCATATGAAAAAATAATTAGAAAGAATTGGAAATGTGAAACAATTGGGTACTAAATTAGGTGAAATGCAGGTTTATTTGTATTTGTCTCATCACGTATCACAAATCTATTACTCAAGGAATATGGAAGTCCCGATCAGGCTATTTTTTCTTGGGGGATAAAGCTCTCTACCAAAAAAGTTACAGATAGTATAGTCTTCAAAACTATTTCTTGAAAGAAAATAAAAATACTGGAAAATTACCATTATTGTAAGATGGGAAACTTAATGTTTGTGTTCATATTTGTTTATGTAATTTTAAGCCCTATTTGTGACTTCCATAGGTTATAAAATTGAATCAGGTCATAAATGGTATGAAAGATATAGATAAAGAAGGAGGAAGAAAACAAACAAACAAACAAGCAACAAACAGAAAACCAAAACCAACCAAGCAAAACAACTTCCTTTCTCTTGGTTTAGGCAGTGGTGAGGGCATCTAAGGATTTATTGTATGAATTCAATTTTGCAGTACTTCTCAGCATCAGCAGCTGGCTTCCGGTATTCTAAAGCTGATTACTGTATAAATGAGTGAAAAATAGATGTTAATTAGATAAAACTATCTAAGAGTAGAAACCTGGGGTAAAAGAAAGTTATAGTTTCTACAACTTTGTTTAACAAAGAACAATGTCCTGTCCTTATTCTAGCCTTCCTGTGCCTGTCTTAAAAGTCTACTAACAACCTATTTGGCAGAACCAGTCACCACTCTACAGTGAAGGACCTGGATAGCACAGTTTTTCTATAGCAGCTGAAGTTTGTGGTTTGGGTTTAGCTCAACATCACTAGCAGCAATCTCAGACTACAGTGAGGCCAATTTAAAGAATAAATTCTCTTTTTTTTTAACTTCTCTTATTTTTCACAAGTGGAGCTTTATAGACACTTTATAAAGACCAACCTGGGGGCTCATGGGAGAGATAAAATCTTTTTTTTTCCTACCCAGGATGCTCTTCCTTGATTCCTCTAGATTGGTATCTCATTTTGATCAGTGCCGACAGAGCGCACTATGATGACTAATTTTATGTCAGCTGAACTTTCCTGTAGGATGTCAAGGTAGTTTGTAAAACTGTTTCTGGCTATTTCTGTGAGGGTGGCATTTAAATTCATAGACTGAATCAAGAAGATCCACTCTCCAGTATGGGTGGGAAGCAATCAATTGGTTGAGAACAGCAAGACAAAAAGACTGGGAGAGATTATTACATTTTCTCTGTTCAGTGGTGATTGTAGCACAAATTGTTAGAAGGTCTCATTAATAAAAACAAACCTGGAGCCAGGTATTGGGGTGAACGCTGAAAGGTCAGTGAAACAGAACAACGAGCTTTTAGTCTTTTTGAGCTTTTAGGCTTTTAGCAGCAGTTCAGCTGAGATCCATTCAGATGAGGACTCAGAGGCTTCCAGTCTGAGGACACAGGAATGGCTGAGAAGTTGGCAAGGTGAGGTAGCTGTGGCTTGTTCTGCTTCTCTGACCTTTCAGCGTTCACCCCAATACCTGGCTCCGGGTTTGTTTTTATTAATAAGACCTTCTAACAATTCGTGCTACAGGTTATTATTTTCTGCTCTTGGACACCTTGGTTCTTAGGTATCAAGACTGAGACTAAATTATATCATTGGCTTTCCTTGGCCTCCACTTTGTGGATAGCAGAGAGTTCCCATTTTCCAAAATCACATGAACCAACTCTGACAAAATAAAAATTTTAAAACGTCTCACTATCTCTTCTCTTCCAATATTTCTATCTTTTATCATTTCTACTTCTCTGAGGAAGCCTGGGTAATATAATAGCTTCCAGAAATGCTAGTGCTGGCCTGAAATAATGGGTACACTAGTACCAGGGGTCATCTTGAAGAAGCAGACGAAAGTCTTGTGTTTTATGAGATCCAAGGAAAATGCCATAAAGAGGCCCCTTCACTTGTTTCCAACTCAGGAGATAAATGGACCACTCTTCTAACGGGGACAGACGGTAGAAACTCTGGCTGATGAAAAAGGCTGGAAGAGTTGGATCTCTAAAACATTTGTGGACTGAAATGCATCATCATGAAGATCTAGCTGTCATTATAGAGATCTATCGGGTCAGTACAGAGATTCAGTGGGTCAAGTAGGAACACACAGCTAAGCTTAGTCTTTTGGTTTAGAGATGCATTTCTGAGCATTGTTCCTATAGTACTGGTTGGTCTTCTGATTTTTATTAGTGTTTTATTAAGAACCAGATAGAGTCCGTCTTTGACATGGGTAACTGATTGTGTGTGTTTGTTTGTGTGTGTGTGCACGTGTGTGACATTCCTGCAATATCAGATTACAGGCACATAGAACAGGTAAAATATATTGAAATAACTCTTCCCTTGTCACTTAAATTCTAGAGAATAGTATAAATGAACCCCTGAGCAAGTAAAAATGGCATTACATGAAATGTCAGTGATGAATTCTGGTTTGGAACATGGTCAATCATTCTCTCATATCTCTGTACTAGATGGCATTGGTTAAAAAAAGTAAAGTATTTCAACATCTTTGGGAATGTATATTTAGGAACTGTGACAGTGTTGCTAAAAGAATAAAGGTCACATGCTGTAACAGGGGTTATTCATTGGGGAGTTTGTTTCCAGTTGCAGTCCCCAGTGATTGCTGGGAACTCTCCACTTCTCTTGGGACTGAGGAAAATAGTTTCAGCTCAAGGCCTTTCATTTGACACCATAGAACAGGGGATTTCAGCTCTGGTTTCTGAATTTAGGACATTTTTTCCCTGGACTATCTTGCCTGGGTCTCAACTCTAGTTCTTTGAGTATATTAGATGATTTACTTTTGGTGTATTAGGTGATTTATTTCTATTGTGGGAAGGATCCTTGTAGAACCAGCACTGTGTAAATTAACCTCTATTTGCATTTAAACTCCCCTTAGAAGTTTGGGTCCTACAATTGCTGTATCTTTGCAGTTCCGAGAAATAAATATATGAGGAGGAAAAAAAAAAGAATCACAGCAAGAACTTTGTAGAAAGCTGTATGATAGCTCTTGAGTACTGAGTGTTGGGGGTGGTTGAGAATAATAATGTAAATGTGGGAAAAGGACCTGTGGGTCCTTTTGCTTGGGAGGTCCTTTGAAAAACTTTTAACAGTCTATACCATGCTGTACGTATCACCACTTGGACCATTGAGCTTTTACTCAGTGATTATGGTATTCAGAACTCTCAGGATGAAGTGTTCCCCACTCATTTTCAATATTGTGCTCAAAGAACTACCTGGAATGACAAGGCAAGTGAAGTGAAATTAAAGTGATACAAACAGGTAAAGAAGTCAAACTATCCCTACTTACAGATGATCTGATATTATACATAATAGATCCTAAAATTCTACCAGAAACCTTCTAGAAATACAAACAATTTCAGAAAAGTGGCAGGGTACAGAATCAATTTACAAGAATCAATAGCTTTTCTGCACACTGATACAAAAGCACAGAACAAGAGATTATGGACACATTCCCATTATCAAAGAAAATAAAATTTCTAGGCATAAACCTAATCAGGGATGTAAAAGACTGCTGCAATGAAAACTCTAAATATCTGAAAAAAGAGATTGAAAAAGATATTAGAAAATGTAAAGACATCATATGTTCTCATGGACTGGTAGAATTAATATTATGAAAATAACTATTCTACCAAAGTCAATTTACAAATTCAATGCATCAAAATCCCCATTTTGTTCATCATAGAAATGAAAAAAAAAACTATCCTAAAAGGATAAAAGACCCTGGATAACCAAAGTAATACAGAGCAAAAGAAAATTGATGGAAAGATTATCATTCTAGACTTAAAGATATATCACAGAGCCATAGTAATAAGAACAGCATGGTATTAGCATAAAAGCACACATGTTGACCAATAGAACAGAGTAGAATACACGTAACTGAGACCATCTGATATTTGATAAAGATGCCAAAAACATACCTCAGAGAAAAGATGTGTAGAGAAAACTGGATGCCCACATGTAGGAGAATGAAATCATACCCACATCTATCACCTTGCACAAAAAGAAATCTGACTCCAAATGGATCAAAAATCTAAATGTGAAATCTGAAACACTGAAACTGCTAGAAGAAAACATTAGCAGTACTCAGCATTATAGGTATAGGAAAGGACTTCCTGAACAGGACTCCATTTTCCTTGGAACTAAGGCCAACCATTGACAAGAGGGATCTCACAAAACTAAAAAGTTTCTACACAACTTTAGAAGCTGATAATTGAATGAAGAGAAACCCCATAGAATGAGAATTTTTGCCAGCTGTATACCTGATAGAGGGTTAATATTCAGAATATATAACAAAATCAAGAAATGAGTCAAAAACACAAATGACCCATTCAAAAATGGGCTATGGATCAGAACAGTTTTCAAAAAGAATAAATAAAGTGGCTAAGAATTCCCAATAGTATTCTAAATATTTACCTTTATACCCATAGATAAATGTAGCTCTCACCCCATCAAATATACCTCTTTTTGTGACAGATGAAGACCATCACAGAAAACATGTCAAAATTCAAAGTACAGGTGGTTGCAGGCTTCTTAGACCCAGTTGATACTCTGCAATACAAATCCTGTACCCATGACTCAGAGAACACCATGGAAGAGGAGCTGGAAAGAGTGGAAGACCCAGAGGACCAAGAAGTCTACTGTGAAGATTATACCTCCTACAATGGCAATGAAGCTTCACCCATGATACGACAACAACATGGCTGCCTAAAAAGACATGAAGAAATACAACATGATAGCGTGAAAGGGGGAGATCTCACAGGGACCCATCCTCAGACAAAGAGCTACAGACAACTAAGGAATGCTGAAAGAGGGAGAATAGTCTTTCCCAGGCATGAGCTCCCTAACTGCTTATTCAGTACCAAATGGTCATCCCTGAAATCATATACACACAAGTAACACTAAGCAGACTGAATAGGTTGTGGTTTTGTGTGTGTGTGTGTGTGTGTGTGTGTGTGTGTGTGTGTGTGTGTGTAATCATGTATATATGAAAAAAGAGGACATGAATTTGAGAGGATTGAAGGGTAGGCACAGGGAAGGGTTGGAGGGGGAAGTACAGAGAGGAAATAATATAGGTATAGTTTAATTAAAAAATAAAAGAACATAATTCCAAGGACAAAATCGTATTTTTTTCTGATTGTCAAATGAAAGCTTTGACTATTAACATTTGGAAAAACAGGGAATAGGCAGTGATTAAATGTCTTCCACAGTATTTTCATTTTAAAATACAACACTGTATTCATCACTAAAGTGGGAACTTTCTTACTTGTTACCTTACATAAAGAATCAATAAGAATAACTTCAACCTAATTAGGGAAATTCAAAGCCAATTTGTTCCAGAAAATTCCAAAATTATGTTTGAAATTAGCAAACACTTGCTACAAGATCAAACATGGGAGATTTAAATAGACTAAGCTAACTTATCAAACTTTGTCTTTATGAACACACTTCAGGTTGTTCATTCTGTTGCCAGAGAAGTGGTCAGCAATCTAGACTTCTGACGTGCACTGCAGGACCATTAGAGAGAGGAACTAGTGCTGTCCTTCTCTTGTATGTGTTTAGCTCTGAGGTCTTTGCAGAAATGATGGTTTAGGAACTTAGTAGCAAGGGGTAAGAGAAAACTGTAATAGCTATTTTTTTTTTTTAGGTTACTGCAAAATGGTTGAAGGTAAGAAGTCTGATTAGCACTTTGTTTAATGTGCCAGTTTTAGTAATACACTATTTAAAATATCTATCATTTTAAAAGTTCATGCTAGGGAGAATGTATTTAATTATTTGGGGAGTCAAGTCCTACTTGATAAATGCCTGGCACTGCAAAGGTCTGAGAATGTCCTATTTCATATGCTTTGTTAGAATTTTCATGATTTAATATGACACTACTTCTACCATAACCAAGTTTTGCCTTGCATTTATATGAACATATTCATAAACCTTCTGTAAAATTAACCATTTACCCTTCCAAAACTGATACAAGTGAGATCCATTACACATAGTAACTGGACTTTTCTCCTTTGAATTAAGTAGATCCACATATACTATTGCAATGTTTTATATGTTGAATAAAACTCTTTAAAAGCTTTATAATACACCAAAATTGTAAAATATATAGAAATCAAGCTAGGAACTTTCTTTCTAATGCCTATATAGTATCACAGGTGATATTAGCATGCTGAGAGAAGAAGACATCAATGACTTTATTCAGCTCTTCACCCTATGAACTAAAATACCAACTGTCCAGGCAAGATATGCTCACCTACGGAATAGTGACATAATAGGAACAGGATAACTGATCATTTTCTTATTGGATATGAGGCCAGCTTCACAGTAACAAATCCATGCCTGGTCTGTAAATTTAATCAAAACCCCATGCTCAGGGAGGTTGTATGTCCTAGGGGCTGGGTAAATAACTACTATTGTTTAGCTAAGCTGACATTTAATAAACTGCCTTCTAAATATGTATGCTTATATCCGAAGACAACTGCTACTCTAATCCTTACTAAGAGAAACCCTTTTTTGCACTGAACAGAGGTGAATGCAAATGCAGAAATTCACAGCTGTCCTAGGTTTTTGTGTAAAGGATATCTGAGGTGCCAATAATGAACAAGACATTAAAACTACTTCTCTAAGGCTTAGAAAACATTATTGAAGAAGGAGTGGAAAGAATTTGAGAGCTAGAAGATATGGAGAAGAGCTGTAGAATGTTGTATTCTAGGTATGGCACAGATATTGCAAAACCACGAACTCAAGGCAGCTGCACTTTACTGTGCAGGATTGTCTGTCATCAGTCAGTCATGGATGGAGGAAGGCCTTACAGGACCTTATTGCTTTCTCTTGAACCGTTAGTTACTGATAAATTATCTTCATATATATATATATATATATATATATGGATTTGTCAATCAGTCTCCACCACCTCATTTCAAACTCATGGTCACACAGTTGTTCCCTGTTTTAACTCTTGGGAAACACACACACACACACACACACACACACAAATCCATAAACATATGAATAAGAAAAAAGAATTTATAGGGAGGAGGGATTGGCAGTAGTGAAAGGTGTAATTGCCATGGGTGGGAGGGAAAGATGCGGATAAGAGTAAGTATATACATGTATGAAATTGTCAAGTAAATTTAGTTAACATTTTTGGGATAAAAATTTAACAACAAATCCACTGTATTGTTGAAAACTTATAGCTGGTTTTAAAATGCTGCTGTGCCTCATTTTATAACTGTTTCTGAAGAGTTGTGAGTGAGTTAGAAATTTCCAAAATACGGGAAACATCAAAATAATCACTAGAATATGGTTCCCTAGTGCCACTGACACTTTAAGCTGCACAGTTCTCAAATATCTTCATGAGAGCTACACAAGAAGAGGAAACACCACGGTGTCTCCTTTTAATACAGCAAAAGGAAAAGACATAATGAAGGAGTCAGGAAGGAGATAGTTGCCCATGACACCGCTCTCTTAACTCTAAGCATTCTAGTGTGGGGAGAGACATTGAAGGTGGGAGACACAATATAGCACACCTTCCACTGGGAACCATGAACCAATTCTGTCACAGTGAAAACCAATGGCCAATGTGCATTGATATTCAAGAATGACAGGAATATGGGTGAATAGAGATCTTATTCAAGTAAATAGTAGAAAAATTCTTAAATCTCAAGGATACAAATATCCAAGAACTTGCTCACCAATCAAATATAACTCATCCAAGTTTGCATCAAGACGTCTCATATCCAACCCATCACAGGTAAAAGAAAGAAGATTGTCAGGATTCAAGAGAAAAGACAGAAATAAAAGTGTCCCAGTTAGGCTGACAGTGCACTTCTCAACAGTGCCCTTACAGGCCAGATTTGTCAGTACTGGAAAATACTGTCAACTGGAAGATGACATTCTTTTGAAATGATGGTGAGGTAAAAATGTCCCTAGACATAATCACAAGGTTGAGCCTACAAGAGATGCCAAAGGAAGTTTTCTAACTAGAAGACATTCATGAAAAGTTACAAAACCCACAGTTAAGCTACACAAATTTAGAATATATAATTTTATAAGAATGTGCATAAACTATTCATATCAAAAATAAACACACTGATACTTTGAGAGGCAATTTAGAGAATGTCAAATGAGATATCAAAATTTCAAAATGAAGGGAGGAAGGTATTGAAGTGTTAAGGTTTTTTACTGGTTTTGAAAAATTGTTTCTCTTGTTGCTATCATTTCAAAATAGCTTGTTAAAAACAAAAGATGTTTTCACAAGCCTCACAGCAATCACAAAGCAAACATTTATAATAAATAAAATAAAATACAAGCAAAGAATCAAAATACAGTATTAGTGTAATGATTTTGTCACATAAGAATAGTATAAGGAAGGGAGAAGGATCAAATAAATAGAAATTCAAAGAAACAGAGCCCTTACCTCTTTGGAGGGGGAGGGGATGGAGGTGTATGTTTGGGGAAAGGCTGGAGGGGAGCGGGAGGAAGGATGTGGAGGGGATCTATGGTTGGTATGTAAAATGAATAAAAAGAATTCTTAAATTAAAAAAAAAGAAACAGCTAGCTAAGTCGCACTGCAGACAAAAGCTAACATACCTACAGAATATTCCATTCAATGCCTACACAGTACACTTTTAAAATGTTAGGCCACAAACAAGCCTCAATATATTTAAAAAGGATGGAATCATATTAAATGTCTTCTCTAAATATAGTGCAATAAAACAAAAACAATAACAAGAAAAACCTTGAAAGTTATACAAATGGATGGAATTAAAAGCTTCTTTTTAAACAAGTGTATTAAGAAACAATGGTCAGGTAGTAGTGGCACACGCCTTTAATCCCAGTACTCAGGAGGCAGAGACAGACAGAGCTCTGTGAGTTTGAGGCTAGCCTGGTCTACAGAGCTAGTTCTAGGACAGGCACCAAAGCTATAGAGAAACCCTGTCTTGGAAAACAAACAAACAAACAAACAAACAAATGAAACAAATGAACATGGAGTTAAACAGATCAACATCTTCAGAGTTTAGTATGGAGGGAAATTTACAGTAATGAATAAATCTCGGAAGGAAACATCTCAAGGTGCTAAAGAGATGGATCAGCAATTCAGAACACTTAACCATTTTTATGGGGTTGCCAGGTTCATTCCCCAGCACCTGTATGATGGCTAAATCTAGTTCCAGGGGGATCTAACCCCTGTTCTGGCCTCCACAGGCACTGAACACACATGATACATTTACATACATGCAAGTAAAATACTCATAAGCATAAGTAATAAAGATCAAATGACCAACCTGAGTCAGATAAAAATGAGCAAAAAATTAATGAAGGAAAAAGTATGAGAAGAGAAATAATCGAAATTAAAACACAATCCAAAGAAGAAATGAAGCAATGAGCTGGTTCTTTCTTTGAAGACAAATAAACAAAATAAATGAACCTCTATCCAAACCAAGGAAAAAATGAGGATTGAGGTCAATAAAATCAGTGACTAGAAGGAAGAGAAAACAAGTGAGTCTACCAAATCAAGAGATTATTATGTACAACTATATGCTAGCAAATTTTGTAATATAGAAAAACATTCCTAGACATATACAGCTCATCAAGACTGATTAATGAAGAAATAGAAAACTTGAACTGACCAATAAATACTAGGATTCAATCAGAAATAAAACATGTCCCATCAAAGGCAATCCCAGCACTAGCTGTCTATACTGTCAAATTCTATTAAAGATTTAAAGGAAAAGTAATAATTCTCCTTAAATTATGCAACAAAGCAGAAAAGAAACTTTCTTCTAAGGACATTCTGTGAGGGAAGCATCATCCTGATACCTAAGCCAGATGAAGACATAACACAGAATAAAAACTACTGACAAGTGTGCTTGAACGTAAATGGTGGCGTCCTCAACAAACACTAGCATACTAATTACAACAGCAAATTACAGTATTCTTTATCATAGCAAAGTAGGATTCATCTCAGGGAAGCAAAGATGGTTTGATATATGGAAACAATATAAAGAGAATGAGCCAGGTGGTGGTGGCGGCGGCGCACGCCTTTAATCCCAGCACTCGGGAGGCTAGAGGCAGGCGGATCTCTGTGATTTTGAGGCCAGTCTGGGCTACCAAGTGAGTTCCAGGAAAGGCACAAAGCTACACAGAGAAACCCTGTCTGGAAAAACCAAAAATAAAAAAAAAAGAGAGAATGAAAGATAAAGCCATAGCATTATCTCAAAAAAGAAAGGTTAGTTAATAAAATTCAACATCCCTTCTGGATTAAAATCATGAGTAAATTTGGTGTAGAAATATATACCTTAAAATAATAATTCAGCAACTAACATCATTATGTTGAGGATGCATATATACTGCCATGATACTGCAGCACAATTTACCATAGGCAAGAGATAGAAACAACCCATGTCCATCAAGTGATGAATAAAGAAAATTGTTGACACATGAGGGATGATATCTTGTCAACTCTATAACATGGATACAACTGAATTATTATTAGGTTGAAATAAGCTATGTGCAGAATGACAGTACTCCATAACTTCAGTGACATGGAAGCTAAAGAGTTAATTCCCCAGAGGTTGAGAATGGAATGGCAGTTATCAGAATTTGGGGAGAGTAGGCAAGAATGGAGAGAAGTTGATCATTAGGAATGGAACTAAGTTGTATTCAGATAGAAGCAATAAATTCGAATGTGATATTGCAAATATAGTAGGGTGAATAGGCATTAAATAATTTACTGTATATCTTAAATTCTAGAAGGAATTTTGTACTTTTTCACCATAATGATAAATTTGGGGGAGGTAAATATTTTTAAACTGATTTAAATACTACATGATATCTATGTATTTAAACATTATATTATACTTCCTTCATATGCACTTAATATGGCTATGTCTCTCTATATATGTTCATTATGTCTTTTCTGTATAATAGTTTCTTATACAAATTACAAAAATTTAAAAAAAATAGGTAGAAAAATTTTCAAATCTATCTAGGAGAAAGCTGATAAAAAGACACTTTTGACATGCATCAAGATGAGAATATCTTGTTTAAAATGCATATAATCTGTATTTTTGTGTTATACTTTTCACATTTGAGTGGAGTAATGGTTTGAAAGCCAGTATTTTTTTTTTTTGCCTATTTATAGAGAACTGGAAGTCTTTATAGATTGATGTGTAGCATGAATCTTAGATGGTCTTATTAATAAAAACAAACTCAGAGTCAGGTATGAGGTGAACGCTGAACCATCAGAGAAGCAGAACAAGCCACAGCTACCTCATCTTGCCAGTTCCTCAACTGATCCTGTTTCCTCAGACTGGAAGCCTCTGTGTCCTTATCTGAATGGGTCTCAGCTGAACTGATGCTCAAAAGCCTAAAAGCTTAACCAGTTCTAGTTCCTAGTTTTCACGCCTTATATACCTTTCTGCTTTCTGCCATCACTTCCTGGGATTAAAAGGCTCTTGTTACCACACCTAGCTGTTTCCAGTGTGGCTTTGAACTCAAGAGATCCAGACAGATCTCTGCCTCTGGAATGCTAGGATTAAAGGTGTGTGTGCCATCATTTTCTGGCCTCTGTATATAGTGGTTGTTCTGTTCTCTGACTCCAGATAAGTTTATTAGGGTTCACAATATTTTGGGGAACACAATATCACCACACTGATGTTGAATTGCATGAGACCTACATGCTGGTTCTATCACTTACCATCTGTGTAAATAAAACAATAAGTTATTTGACCAACTTATCTCAATTTTCCCATTGTATAGTGGGCTAGCAACACCTCATAGAATTATCATAGTGTTTAACAAGTTAGTACACATAAAATGCTTAGAGCAGTGTTTGCCTCCTAAAAAGTATCCCATATAGCTATAATATACTTAGGAAGGTAATTAAGTTAAGCCCTAAGAATAGAACTTAAGAATATTGACTCATTCATTGTTAGCTACTGGGAGAAGAGAGTTGGAACTTAGCTCTGGTGAGTCAACCATGCTCTAGTGGAAGGTCACTCACCAATAATAATTGGACAACACAAATAGGTCTTGATGGACTAAATTTTGGCCTAAAATTGGTCTGGATTTTTTTTAAAAAGGATACAAAGTTGGGTGGATGGGAAAGAGGTGATCTGGGAAGCACTGGGGGAGAAGATGAATATGATCAAAATATATAAAATTCTTAAAAAATAAAAGCTTCTTTAAAAATAGAAAAAAGGAAATACTTCCTCAAGTGTTTCTCATGGTAGGAAGACCCAGAATGCTGTGTTTGAAAGAAATGTGCAGGTAAATCCTATGTGTTCTAAAGCTTGAGAGCCATTTATATCACTGCGGGAACTTATATGAAATATAATATACATATATATTATATATATGGTGTGTGTGTGTGTGTGTGTGTGTGTGTGTGTTTGTGTAGCCAGTGTTCTTTCTCAGGAGTTAGATGATATTGTATAGAGTGTCTATATTAGAATTGTCTATAACTTGTTCTAAAAGAATTGCATTTAACTAAAATATGAAAAGATACTTAACATGCCATTGCCTAACATGTGGATGACATCAATTTGGCAAACCATAATAATAATAATAATAATAATAATGTATTTTTGAGGGAAGATAATTGGATAGATGTGGAAGGATATGGAAAAAAGCCTTTCATTACATCTTATTGTGTTTCATTTGAATTTTAAGTCATGTGTAATTTAAGAGTTTTAAACATTGAAATTAAAATATAAATATTGCACGTAACTATTAGATATCAATATAGGAAAAAGGGTCATAACCTGTGGGTTTTATAGGATGCTTCATCAAAACCCAATATAAAACCTGCAAAATTAGAATCCATTTGCAGAAATAGAAGGAACACTACCAAACTCCTTCTATGAGGCTACAATTACCTTGATTCCTAAACCAAACAAGGATACAACAAAGAAAGAGAACTACAGACCGATCTCTCTCATGAACATTGATGTAAAAATACTCAATAAAATACTGGCAAACAGACTCCAAGAACACATCAAAACAATTATACACCATGATCAAGTAGGCTTCATCCCAGGGATGCAAGGGTGGTTCAACATACGAAAGTCCATCAATGTAATACACCATATAAACAAACTCAAAGGAAAAAACCACATGATCATCTCACTAGATGCAGAAAAGGCATTTGACAAAATCCAACACCCCTTCATGATAAACGTCTTGGAGCGATCAGGAATATAGGGAACATACCTAAACATAATAAAGGCCATTTACAGCAAGCCAACAACCAACATCAAATTAAATGGAGAGAAACTCAAAGCAATTCCACTAAAATCAGGAATGAGGCAAGGCTGTCCGCTCTCCCCATACTTATTCAATATAGTACTTGAAGTTCTAGCCAGAGTAATAAGACAACATAAGGAGATTAAGGGGATACAAATTGGAAAGGAAGAAGTCAAGCTTTCCCTATTTGCAGATGACATGATAGTATACTTGAGTGACCCCAAAGATTCAACCAAGGAACTGATACAGCTTATAAACACCTTCAGCAACATAGCAGGATACAAGATCAACTCAAAAAAATCAGTAGCCCTCCTATATACAATTGACAAAGAGGCTGAGAAGGAAATCAGAGATACATCACCCTTTACAATAGCCACAAATGACATAAAATACCTTGGGGTAACACTAACCAAGCAAGTGAAGGACCTATATGACAAGAACTTTAAATCCCTGAAAAAAGAAATTGAAGAAGATGTCAGAAAATGGAGAGATCTCCCATGCTCATGGATAGGCAGGACTAACATAGTAAAAATGGCAATTTTACCAAAAGCAATCTACAGATTCAATGCAATCCCCATTAAAATACCAACACAATTCTTCACAGACCTGGAAAGAATAATACTCAACTTCATATGGAAAAACAAAAAACCCAGGATAGCCAAAAGAATCCTGTACAATAAAACAACCTCTGGAGGCATCACGATCCCTGACTTCAAGCTCTACTATAGAGCTACAGTAATAAAAACAGCTTGGTACTGGCATAAAAACCGACTTGTGGACCAATGGAATCGAATTGAAGACCCTGACATTAATCCGCACAATTGTGAACATATAATTTTTGACAAAGAAGCCAAAACTGTACAATGGAAAAAAGAAAGCATCTTCAACAAATGGTGCTGGCATAACTGGATATCAACATGTAGAAGGCTGCAAATAGATCCATATCTATCACTGTGCACAAAACTTAAGTCCAAGTGGATCAAGGACCTCAACATAAATCCAGCTACTCTGAACCTGCTAGAAGAGAAAGTAGGAAGTAGTCTTGAACGCATTGGCATAGGTGATCACTTCCTAAATATAACACCAGTAGCACAGACACTGAGAGAAACAATCAATCAATGGGACCTCTTGAAACTGAGAAGCTTTTGTAGAACAAAGGATATGGTCAAAAAGGCAAAGCGACAACCTACAGAATGGGAAAAGGTCTTCACCAACCCCACATCTGACAGAGGACTGATATCCAGAATATATAAAGAACTCAAGAAATTAGACATCAAAATGCCCAACGGTCCAATTAAGAAATGGGCTATAGAACTAAACAGAGAATTCTCAACAGAGGAAACTCAAATGGCTGAAAGACATTTAAGGAATTGCTCAACATCCCTAATTATCAGGGAAATGCAAATCAAAATGACTCTGAGATACCACCTTACGCCTGTCAGAATGGCTAAGATCAAAAACACTGAAGACACCTTATGCTAGAGAGGATGTGGAGCTAAGGGAACTCTCCTCCACTTCTGGTGGGGATGCAAGCTTGTACAGCCACTTTGGAAATCAATATGGCGCTTTCTTAGAAAATTGGGAATCAATCTCCCCCAAGATCCAGCTATACCACTCTTGGGCATATACCCAAGGAATGCTCAATCATATCACAAGAGCACTTGCTCAGCTATGTTCATAGCAGCATTGTTTGTAATAGCCAGAACCTGGAAACAACCTAGATGCCCTTCAACCGAAGAATGGATAAATAAAATGTGGTACATATACACAATGGAATATTACTCAGCAGAGGAAAACAATGACATCATGAGGTTTGCAGGCAAATGGATGGATCTAGAAAATATTATCCTGAGTAAGGTAACCCAGACTCAAAAAGACAAACATGGTATGTACTCACTCATAGGAGAATACTAGATGTGGAGCAAGGATGACTGGACTGCTACTCACATCACCAGGGAGGCTACCTGGAAAAGGGGACCCCAAGAAAGACACAGAGATCACCTAATGACGGAGAAATGGATGAGATCTTCATGAACAGCCTGGTCATAAGTGGGGGAAATGAAGGGCGAGGGTCGAGGGAAAGAGAGCTTGGGGGAGCGGGAGACCCCAGATGGATCAACAACAGAGAGGGAGAACAAGGAATAGGAGACCATGATGAATGAGGACCACATGAGAATAGGAAGAGGCAAGGTGCTAAAGAGGCCCACAGAAATCCACAAGGATACCCCCACAGTGGACTGCTGGCAATGGTCGAGAGACAGCCCGAACTGACCCATTCTGGTGATGGGATGGCCAAACACCCTAATTGTCGTGCTAGAAACCCCATCCAATGACTGAGGGATCTGGAAGCAGAGATCCACGGCTAGGCCCCGGGTGGAACTCTGGGAGTCCAATTGGCGAGAAAGAGGAGGGTCTGTATGAGCGAGAATTGTTGAGACCAGGGTTGGATAAAGCACAGGGACAAATAGCCAAATGAATGGAAACACATGAACTATGAACCAATGGCTGAGGGGCCCCCAACTGGATCAGGCCCTCTGAATGGGTGAGACAGTTGATTGGCTTGAACTGTTTGGGAGGCATCCAGGCAGTGGGACCGGGTCCTGTGCTCATTGCATGAGTTGGCTGTATGAAACCTGGGGCTTATGCAGGGTCGCTTGGCTTGGCCTGGGAGGAGGGGACTGGCCCTGCCTGGACTGAGTCTATCAGGTTGATCTCAGTCCTCGGGGGAGGCTTTGCCCTGGACGGGGTTTGAATGGGGGTGGGTGGGAGGAAGGGGAGGGGGGCGGGAGGGGGGAGAACAAGGGAATCCGTGGCTGATATGTGGAACTGAATGGTATTGTAAAATAAAAAGAAAAAAGAAAATTCAAAAAAAAAAAGAATCCATTTGCTATGTTCCCAGTCTTCATAGAGTTGTCTTGCCAGTCTCCTAGACACATGTGTAGATTCCTTTATTTATAAGACTGCTTTTTTTTGTGGCCTGAACTGTTCTCTTCACTGGGGAACAGAACACTGGAGATGTTTTTATATATGAAATGTATAATAGATGGAAGACATCATCATGGACTGTATCTTTACAGTCATTACATATGAGAATCATTGACACTGTGAAGTAGGGCAAGTTAGGGTCTAACCTGACCCTGTCACTGAGTAATTCTGGGTAAGTCTATTAACATTTCTGTTCTTTGTCTTTCTTATCTTTCAAATGGGAACATTAATAACTGTCTTGGTCAAGTTGGACAGGATCTGAAACCATTTCCAAAGCACAAAGTTAATGTAAAAGGTAATTAAATCTGACTTTGACAGTTTGATTGTACATTTATGACATTTTAATGACATTTTAGATTTCATTAGGACAGAAGTCTCTTAGAAACTCATATCCCAATTGCTGTTCAAGTAATTTTAAAGCTGGACTAAATGGAGGCCTAAAAATCTTCTCCTAGATAAGGAAAAGTGAGACTCTCAAATGCCTGTCTTTGAGTTCATCCAAGTTGTACAAAGTTTGTCTTTAGTATCTCTAATACCAAGGAGGAGTTGATGTATTTCAACAGAACTGTATATAGTTGACTTAAGTTAGTTTACCATGCCCTTGCCAAAGAAAACCACTTACATTTTCTGAAATGTTAGCTGCTCATGGGTTGTAGAATTGCCATATATCAACCTGAACAGTAAACTGTGAGGACTCAAGGAAGGAACTATTCCTTCCTTAGACCCAGCTTGGAGGTGAAGTGGGGCTCTGGGACTGAGTGACACAGAGAGAGCTGCTTGCCTTCCCACACTGGATGAAGACTCTTCCCTGCCTGAAAGTTGCCTCTTGGGAAGGATTATGACATGTTCTCAGAGAATAGTGCTTCTTCTGTTTGCAACAGAACCATATGATGACCAAGTCAAACTACTAGTTCATTTGGACCTAGACAAGTAAAAACTTCCTTTTCCCTATTATAGTTTTAAGGTCATGTAACATAAGAAAAGTATTTAATTGGAAATATTAGCTGTAGTTTAAATTCCAGGAAGAAATCTGGGTCCTCTCAGGCATCCTATCACTAATTCCTCACAACTTCACAGAGGAGGTTTGGCTATGTCCTTGTTTTATAGATGAGGTAACTGATTCTCAGAGCCCTTAGGAGTGTTCTTCACTAGAACAGTCTGGCTCCATCTTTTATACTCTGATCCAGTTTAACCTCTGGACTCATTCTTCTGAAAGGGGACTATTTAAAGATTTCACCCTTAGCTTAGAGTGCCTAAGCTTTAAGAGAGTAGTTCATTAATGCATTGGAAGGTGCATTTCTGAATGTTATCTCCTTTATGTTTAAGGGAAAGCTATGCTGGTAGACAGTCTAGCTTGAAAGTGGTTTTTGTGTGACAGGAATACTCAACGAGCTGGACCACTCCCACGACATTTTGGAGAACCGTCTGTATATATTTTTGATCTGAGTTTGGTTCCAAGCACATAAATATCTGTGAGAAATCCCGTGAGATGATTCCACTAAGGCAATAACAAAAACTTCTGTTTCAATCGACTTTTTGTGTAAATGGGAAAAGGATGAACTGGGAGCCAACACCTGAAAATGCATAAGATGTTATCCCTCAATAATTATGCAATATTCATGGAAATGTGCTCAGATTGTATGCTAAACTCTGGACTTTACATTGCAGTCTCCTCAACTAAAAAGTGGAAGAGCAGGAAGGAGAGATGCTGACAGCTACAGAGCACAGAAACAATGACAAGAGGAAGTCTCTCCTCACATTTGAGCACCTGAGAATTAAACTTTCCAGACAGCCAGAGTCCCTTCATTGCTGGAAAGAAGATTCACCCCTTGGATAACTGATTTATTATTTTAGAAAACAGGAAATTCTAACAGTGTTCATTTTTTTGTCTATGTGACTTACATCTCCTCAAAAGAATATTAATTTTTACTTTTGCACTTTTCCCAGCTACCACAGCTCCTTGGTTACTAGTATAAGTAAGTATAAACTTCACAGAGTCTTCTATATAGATGCCAGTATTCTAGTGAGTGCTGTTGACTGTGTAGCCTCATAAGGTGAGATTTATTGGGGGATAAAAGCCATGTGACTGCAATAAACAGCAGCCACATCTCTGTGCACATGCAACATATTTTATTTACATATTAGTGAAATATTTAAAGCAATGTGTAAGCTGTTCCCCAGTCACATCAGAGCCTAGGTCACAGAGCTGCAGAAGAGTCTGACAATCTCATGCTGGCATAGTGCTTTCCAGGAAAAAAAATACGCCAGAGTGACAACTGCTTTTATTTTGAATGGGGGAGAAATACATCTAAAATTAAACAGATAATGAGACTCGGCATTCAGAGAGTCCTCAGGCTGTTTAGCCCAGATTCAGGATCTGTAAACAAGTCCCAGTAGACCTCAGTGAAAACATCACTTTTGGTTCATCTGTGTGTGTGCTTGAATGTTTTTAGCTCCTTATATCTGGCTAGTGACAGTGGAAAGGACATTTAATAAAAGAGCTCCTGAGACAAGGCTGCAGTGTATGGGTGGCCGGTACTTTGGCCCCTTTGCTCCTGGGATGAAATGTAAGAACACTTCATGTCCAGATTCTCCCTTGGCATCAATTCGATACTGAATTCTACAGACTTCCCAGAATGAGCCATCTTTATGAGAACTGCAATTCCGTGCAGCAGCAGATGCCTGAAGGGGACTTACAGTTTATTGGGTGCATTTTCAACCACATGCTCTCAGTGTTTCCATCTTGCCATTGTCCAAGTGTTAAATCCTAACTCTCAACATATGGTCTGAGGACACAGAGTCTTTTTGGAAGAGGTTAGGTGATAAGGATGGATCCCTGGGGATGGGATTAGTATCCATAAAAAAGAGACCCCAGAGAGCTGCCCTTCCTTGCTAGCCAGTGAGGACACAGGGAGATTCTACCATGGAGTCTACTGGTGACATGACCCTGGGCTTGCCATTCTCCAAAATTGTGAGAAATATGTTTCTGTTGTTTATAAAGTACCCAATGGTATTCTGTTCTAGCAGCCTGAATGAATTAGAAGGCCTCCTAGATGGGTTTCCACTTTCCTTCAGACAAAGGCCTGTTGCACATCTTTATTGAACTCTTGCCAGTGCATAGGGAACAGTATTGAAGAGGTGGCAAGAATAATGTAAGAGTTGGAAGATGGAGAAAAGTGCCATGAAATGTTGCTTTTTGAAACGACATGACTATTGCACTCATATACTCCTAGTAGTTATTGTTGCCTGCACAAGATTGGCACAAGATCAAGGCATCCTAAATTCCAGCATGGACAGACAGGGAAGAAGCTTATGAGATCCTAGCCCTAAATGAAGAATTATTGGTGGTTTATAGCTACTAAGAGTGAGAACTATTGTTTTGGGAAGATGTGTGCAGCTACTGGTAAGTTGCCCATGCTGCAGTAGATGGTTCCACCCTCCTGCATATGGGGGCATCAATGGACTTAGTGGGTTATAAAAAGGAAAAGTGTGAGGTATGAATTTGGGAGAGGAATGTATTGGGGTGATCCAGGGAGATCTAGTGGGGGAAATAAGGGGCGTACATGATTGTATTTTGTTGTACGTTTATATGGAATACTCAAAGGATAAGTTTTAAGGTAAATAAATAACTGTGCTTTAAAAAAGAGATTTGGACATTGGAGCAACACCTCTAATTGAGAACTTATTATGTTTCATGTACTGTACTAAGCATATTACCCCCATCATATAACAATCCTGAGCATTTTTTTTGCAAACATTAAATTGTTCAGTTTCACAGCTAGCAAACAGTTGAAATGAAATTTTAATGTTGAATGTTTGGATATAACTGCTAGGAAATGGGAAGTCGGCTTCACAGATGTGTCAACAATAATCACCTGAAGTGCTAGGTGGAGGTAGCTTTTAAGGCTGAAGATGGGGATCATCAGGATCAGGAGTCTGTCAACCAGCACAGGGCTAGTGGCCTCTCATGTACAAGGATTTGCCATCCTTAATTTTATTTTTCAATGTCAGGATCTATCCCTGGTGCATGAGCTGGCCTTTTGGAGCCCATTACCTATGGTAGGACCTTTGTTCAGCCTTGATGAAGAGGGGGAGGAACTTGATTCTGTCTCAACTGCATGTACAAGGCTTTGCTGACTCCCCATGGGAGGCCTTACTCTTTCAGAAGAGGGGATGGAAAAGTGGGCCAGGGAGGAAGCCTTGGGGGAGTGGGAGGAGGGATGAAAGGGGGATCTGTGGTTGGTATGTAAAATGAATTAAAAAATTTCTTAAATAAAAAAATAAAATTAGAAAAAAAATCAATTTTACTGCTACTAATCTCCATTTCCTAATTTAATTTCCTACAAGTTTAATGTATGTGGGAAGGGAATGCAATGAAGTGGAGTAAGTAGTATATTCCTGATAACCATTTCACCCAGTGATCTTGCAGTAGTCACTTCTCTTGTTGTTTGTTGTTTGTGGATGGGTTTTTCCCATATTACCCAGTCTGGCTCCAAACTCCTGACCTCCAGGGATACTCCAGTCTCCCTTTTCTGTGCAGCTGGGACTCCAGGACATGCCATCTCACCCAGATCTCTGGTCTCTAGTTGATTGGCTGATCTCTGAAACAATATTTGTGTGACAGGACTAGACTATTGCACACATGAACTCACAGTGGCTGTGACTGGATAAGACTGGCACACGAGTAAGCCAGTCAGAATCTCAGCATGGATGGAGAATGTCTTCATGCAGTGCCACCTCAGCCTGTTGGGAACTGGGCACTGCAGTGGGAAGGAGCATCAGTTTTTACATAGGTGTGGTCCCCACAGTCCCATGATCCTAAACTTGGTCCTGTATCTATGCACATATAGACAGCACCAAGGAGACTGAGTTTGTTAAAAAAAAAAAAAAAAAAAAAAAAAAAACAGAGCACATGAAGTTGGGAGGAAAAAGTGGTGGTGAAGGAGAGGACTGGAGAACAGAAAATGGGAATGGATTTGATCAAAACACATTATAGGAATGAGTAAAATTCTTAAGCAGTAAAGATTAAAGACTGTATATACAATGCATATTTTAAAATAATGTTACCAATTAATCATTTAAAATTATCTTGTGCATTTTATTTTATATTGGTTAACATTACATTCTCACTATTAATCTACCAGAGTTGAAAACAGAGATATAATAAGATGATATTTACATAAAGCTCTAGCATTTTACCCTTCAGTTCACCTCTACAATGTCACCAAAATTTGGAAGGGCATCTCACACTCATCCTGTAATACGAAACTCAATGAGGAAAATGAATACTTTTCTTATGTAAGAAATGGAAAACTGCTATTGTATACTAAAAGACAAAGGCTTACAAAGGGAAATGTAATAATAAAATAGATTTACCAAACTATACCTTTAATATAAATTAAAGTCACTGTCATCTTATGCTTTGAAAACGAAGCATCAGACTTTTGAAGACTAGTCATCATTTCTTACTAGTGAGGGAGGCAGGATCCTAGTCCTATTCTGTATGGACATGGGGGACAGGACCTGAAGCATACATAAACTGTTTCTGATTTCAACTATTTAAAAATTTTAGCTTTAACCTCTGTTCAGAGCAAGAATATTGATGAATATTGAGATGCAAAGATACAAAGTGTATGTTCCTTTGTATTTATTTATTTATTTATTTTATAATTTAATTTAATTTTACATATTAGCCACGGATTTCCCTGTCCTCCCTCCTCCCGCCCTCCCCTACCCTCCCCCCAGGCCACCCCCAATTCCCATCTCCTCCAGGGCAAGGACTCCCCTGGGGATTCAGCTCAGCCTGGTAGATTCAGTCCAGGCAGGTCCAGTCCCCTCCTCCCTTCACCTAGGCTGAGCAAAGTGTCCCTGCATAGGCCCCAGGTTCCAAACAGCCAGCTCATGCACTAAGGACAGGTCCTGGTCCCACTGCCTGGGGGCCTCCCAAACATGTTCCTATTTAGACATGGTGAACAAAACCTCATCTCGTAATGAATCCACTCTGACATACAGATGGAGAAAGATACCTGCACAATCATAAGACCCTCAAACTCAAAGGATGCTAAGTGCTTTTTATGCCAGACATTCCCTTCATTCCCTGTCAATGAACTAGCAAGAAAAAGATCCAATTAACAATATATTTTCCAGGTAAATCTAAACTCCTTCAGAGGGGTACTGACTCTCTGAGACATATCAAGGCACTTGAAGCAACCTTTGTGAAATGGTGTATGTCTATATATTTACATACATATTACAATATGTATGTAACATATTACATACATATATGCTTAAAATTTTATTACTTCAAATTCAAGTGGTAAAATGTATTGTCATTACTTTTAAAGGGAATATGTTTGAAGTGTTGACCAGAGCTAATAAGATGATAAGTATTTAGCCATCTTTATACAGCAACAGATGTTTGCCTTGGCATTTCTCCAGCCCTTGGGTCATGAAACTTAATATTTCTTTTTATCAATTGGTGTACTACTCATTTCTGGTCCTCAGTGAAGGGCTTGAGTTTCAGCTGTGAGGGACTGTTTTCTCTGGAATCCCTTAGTCCTTGCACAGGTTCTGTATGAGATTCAGGTAGTGTTAGAGAGAGGAAGCAATCAGAGAAGTGCTTAAGTGGTGCTTTTTCTCAGTAGAGACCCTGTGTTCATGTTTTGCTTCTACTGTGACATAATGAATTATGAACTAAAGGTCACTGGAAAATGTGTGCCCTCTGTGATGAGCAGAAGTTTAATGTATGAAAGTAAACCACAGGTCAGTTAGAAGACTTGGTCAATAATGATATTGCTTTTTAATGAAAGGAAATAACAGTGATAGACTTTCTCTGGGTTTATTGATGAGTGTGTATTAGTGGACAACAAGTGGGGCTATTCATTGATCACAGTCAAATTAAAATTTTATTAACAAATCAGACACCCATGTGAATTTTTCCAGGACTTCCACTGTCTTTAAAAGCCCCTGCCTTCTATTTCTCACCCCACTTGCCTTTCATAATCAACACATAAATACCCACTAAGTGTAAAGCATATATTTCTCATATATTACCTCATCCACTCCTCTCAGCAACACTGTAGGATGTTACCTTCATTTACATATTAAGATGACACTAAAGCAAAGAGAAACCAAGAAAACTTGCCCATTATGATATAGTTAATGTCAAGCAAATTTAGACTCTCAGAGACTAGTTTTCTCTGACCCAAAAGTTCATGTTATTTCTACAAGTCCACACTATTTTCCAAAGGGAATGTGGGGGTTGTTTTGTTGCATGACCTTGTTTGAATGGAGACGGGAAAGGGTAAATGAGGAGGATGACAAGGCAAGGTCCCTGTAAGCAGTGTGAAGGAACAGTTTGAACCCATCCAAAAAGGCCCTGGGGCTGCTGCTCTGCCTTGTTCTAAGAGGAAGGCCTCTGTCCATCAAGATTAGTGGAAGGCCAGAAAGTCAAATGTGGCACCTTCAAGTCAAGTGGCAGGATTTAGCACATGTGACCTAAAAGCCTTCTGAGACCCAGTTAAGTTCCTTGTTTTCCAGTAGCTTCTACGCAAAGACAACAGCAGTTTGAAGTTTTCTGTTCTCTGTTCGGAGAGTGTCCCCACTTGGTTCAAAGACTGATTTTAGACATTCAAGCAACATGCACCGTGCTAGAGAGATTGAGGTTTAATCAATAAAATTGACTGGGAAAGAGCTCAAAAAGCATGTCTCCTCATTCCATGCTTCATGCACTGGGCAGGCACTGAATCTCATCTTGTGTTTGATCTTGAGGATCTCTGAAAATTGTAACTCTTCCTTCCTTCATGAAATTTTAAATACCAGCTTGCATTATGTTCAGTGGGCTAGAAGGTTCCTGCGGCAACTCTGAAGTGTGGGGATTTTTTTTGAGAAGCATTTTAGTGACCATTACACTAGAGATCAGAGTTTTGTCTGTTCCAGCTCTCTATATTGGACCCTGTTCATTAATGGGTTGGTGCATATCCTCTTTATCCCCATGAATACACTGCACACTATTGCATCAGTCAGTGGAAATCACCTCTTCCATAGACAGGAAATGAAATGCACTTCAGAGACTAATGTGTGAGAGATTTCCAGGAACGTGAGAAATAGTTCAAGGTTCTGAAAATGCACAGGAACACATGAACACACAAAACCAACCACTGTGCTTCCTGCATGCTAAGATTTGTTGTAAGAACTTCACTTGCATGAACACATTTCTTCCTCCCATTTTGCAAATGAGATGGTAGGATCCATAAATATTAAGTAACTTGCTTCATTTAGCTTACATAACTAAGAAGCAGTAAAGTGGTGGTGTTAATGCTGAAGAATATGAATGAATCACCCTAAAATTTATATGGAAGCAAAAAGATTGCCAGGTAACAAAAACTATCCTGAACAACAAAAGCGGTGTAGATATCAACATACCTGATTTCTACTACAGAGATATGCTAACAAACAGAATGGTGACTGGAACAAGCCAGATCAAATGAATAGATGACCAGGTATTGTATAAACCCATGCAGTTCTAGCAATGTGGCTTTTGGCATACATGACAAAATGACATATCAAAGAAAAGATAGCCTCTTTAACAAATGCTGCTGGATATCCACATGTAGCAGAACAACATCCACTCATAGATCATAGATGGTTCTCATGAACTCTATCACTCATGAACTCATAGATCACTCTTATGCTGAACAAAAATCAACTTCAAATGATTCAATGACCTTGGTGTGAGACACAAAACTCTGAAATTGAGTGGAAAAATAACTCAAACATTTCATGATACAGGCACAGGCAAGGATTTGCTCAATAGGGAATCAGTAGTTCAGGAAATACAGTAATAATCAACAAATGAGCCCTCATGAAATTAAAAATCATCTGTACAACAAGGAAATATTTAACAAAGTTGAGAGATTGACTAAAAAGAGTCAACAGAATGCAGAAAAACTGTGAGGTAAACATCTGACAGAGGATTAATATCTAGAATAAGCAAGGGAATTAAAAAAACTTAAGAAATCAAATAGCACATTCAGTAAAAGGGCTAATGAAATGTGAATGACCTGAAATTAATGTCTACCTTCATTAGTCACCCGAGAAATACAAATCAGCGCTACCATAGATATTTTATCTAACCCCAATTGGGATGGAAGTCTTTAACGAAACAAAAAATGCTGATAGGGATATGAAGAAAAAGGAACCAATTTATACTGCTCACATGAATGAAACTATTCCAGTCACTATAGCAATCAATATGGACATTTCTCATAAAAACAAACTGGCTCTATAGTATGACTCAGCTATATGACTCCTGGGAATTTACTTGAAGGAGTTTGAGCCATCATATTACAGGTACGTTTGAACATCAAAGTTTTTCACAGCACTGTTGACAGTAGTTCAATTATTGAACTAAACTAAGTACACAATGCAGAAGACTGTATAAAAAATGTGGTACATATATATGCTATAATATATATTATATATAATATGTACATAATATATGTCATAATATAAACCCATGCAGAAGGATGAAATTATTTCATTTGTAGGAAGATGGATGCAACTGGAGATAATCACATTAAGTTAATTAAGCTAACTTCAGAAAAATCATATGCTTTCTTTCATGTGCAGATAATAGAATATACATATATTTCATATATATATGTATTCAATGAAGTTAGAAACAAAATGGTCTGGGGGAAAAGGGAAGGAAGGGGTGATGAAGGAAAGTGCTAGGAGTATTAATAAGAATATTCTCAAAATACAGTATACCACAAACAACATAAAAGTGTATGAAAATATTCTCATTAAATTGGTCTTATTTTGTACAATGTACATAATGAATAAATGCAATTAAAATCAAAAGTAAAATTTAATGTCGGTGGGGGTAGATAATAAGACTGGTGTTATGAACTATAAGTACACACAACAGAGGATGTACTAATTATCTGAAGTAGGTGGGACCTAATAGAGAAATGGCACCACGAGGAAGTGAGGTAGCCAGTAGGACAGGCCACAGTGCACAAGCTGTGGATTCAGATAGCTGAGGCACAAGTCATCCATCTGTAAAAAGTCAGGACTGCCTCCTTTCCTCCTCTCTGCCAATCCCCTATCAAGAAGGTGCAAGAGACAGGCAATCATATACAGACTGATGTCTTCTAGGTGCTCTCCAGCTTGCCCACTAGAGGTGTGACGTAACAGCAGCTCTTGCATCTTACTAAGAGGTGCTTTGATCTTTATCCCAGCAGAAATGGTTAAGTGAAGAAATAGGAAGGTGAAATTGTTTTTTCTTTTTTTTCATTAGTACATCTAAGTGACTAGATCTCACTATTCATTTTATAACTTACACCTAAGTTGGTTTTATTTACTTAGGGTGAGCCAAAATATGCCAAGATAAACGCTGTTAGTATTTTTTAATTTCCCAGTTTTCTCTACTCTTCCACCAGAGTTTTTTTTGTTTTGTTTTGTTTGTTTTGTTTTGTTTTGTTTTGTTTTGGTAGGAGTTACATCAGTGTCTTGTCCTCCTAAGATGGGTGTAATCTTGGACAGGGTTATGTGAATGAAATTTCAAAAGGGGGCGAGGAATGTGGCAGAGGCTGCCAGGAAAAAACAAAAGCAGTAACTTTGAAGAAAGGAAGCTATACTATGGAAAACAGGGGATTGGGAAGAAAGAATGTCTTGGGAATTTTCTATCTCTTTCATAATACTGAATAATGCTAGTTTTATGCTAGTTTTAGCTGCTTTGAAATGATTCTCGGTTGCTTGGCCTATAGTACTGCAAATACACACTGTTCTGAAGTTGACCTATGGGAGTCACAGGTTAATGATGAGCCTTGCAACTACTAACTTAATTGTATTGAGTAGTTGTGGAACAGTGCCTGTGGTCTCTTGAGCACCTCTCGTACGTGGAACCAAGCAAGTTTAAACAGGTAAGCTTTGAGCTGCAGTGCAACTGTATGAAATCTGGCAGAGATTCCACTGCTGAACATCATCTTGTTAAGTACTGACTTCAAGCCTTCCTTCAGACTCAAAGTTTTAAAGCAAAACGTACCTTGCATTTAATTATTATGCCACCTGGCAGTTGGAACTAGCCAACAGCAAACACAGACTTTGTGCCTGGAAGGAATGAATGTTCTTCTTTTCCTGAAGTAAGGAGGTGGAATTCTACTGCAGGATACAGAAAAATGTGAATTTCTTTCTGTGCGTCTAACTTAGAAGGCATAGCTTGCTATCGCCCATTAACGTTTACATTTTAGAAGCAGAATAGAGTAAGGGGTTGGCACTAATTGAGATTTACTATGTACCAACCAGTATATCTTCTACAGTTATTTAAATTCTTATTACCATTTTACAAATGAAGAAGTAGTTAAATTACTGGCCCAAGGTCACTAAGTTGTAACTGTCATAGTAAGTTTGGTGGAGGACAGAGGAATGGTGGTGTTTAATTCTCAGAGAAATGCTGAAAAACAGTAGCAGGAGAAGGACTGCTTTAAACACTTCTGGTTGCAAAGAATAATTGTGTTATTTTAGTTTAATGGTTGAAGATGATAAAAATACATGGAGTCCTAGACTGTGCAGGGAGCCAATCAAATGTGAGTGTGACTCTGAAGATGGCAGCGTCAAAAATCAAAGAAAGGAGGCTAGAGAAATGTCTCAGTGTTTAAGAATACTTGCCGGGCCATGATGAGGACCAGAACTTGAATCTAACACCCACATAACAAGCCAGGACTCCTGTAACGCCAGCTCTGAAAGATCCGATGCCCTCTTCTGACCTTGGTAAATAAACACACACACACACACACACACACACACACACACATGCATACACATGTAGAGGGGAGGAAAAGACATAGAGACACAGAGACACACAGAGAGGTGAGAGATAGGAGAAACCTTTAAAAAAGAAATAGAAAATAATTCAAACTGTTATTCTAAACTCTTGCTTTCTCAAAGTCCAGATTTTCCAGTAGTCACAGGACTAAATAAGGAAATCTGGTTAAGTCGAGTGAGCAACAATACCAAGACCAAGTTTTCTCTGTATTGAGGTGAGTTATTGAGATTGTCTACAGCTTTTCGGAAGAGCTTTGAGAACATAGTTCTCCTCTCTGGCCTGATTCACTTGTGGCTTTGATCCTTTCACCTCAGAGCAAACATTTTGCTAGGTGACCTGCTAAGATCACCCCATATGCCATCTAGATCTGTTCAGATGCTAAATGAAAACAAAGTTCGGGGTCTCACTTGCACTGTTTACTGGCAACTATAATTAGCACCTTTCTCTCAGGCCGGCCAGAGGCCAGGTGTTAGCCTGCTTAGTTTAGGATGCTCGAGTTGGTTGCACATGGAAAGCATCTACTAGCACAGCTCTCTGAGGCCTGCTGGAGGCCAGGTGTCAGTGTGGCCTTATTTTTAGAATGGTGGAATTGGCTGCCCATTGAAAGGATACAGACAGCGAGGAAGCACACACGGCATCAAGGGCAACCAAACAACTAAAATATCGATTACGCAAACACAGGGACCAAATAATGTCACGTTCAGCAACACTGCCACTAGCTCCATATGAGACTAGGGACAGAAAAGCATTTTAGGGGACAAGTGATGAATGCACAGTATTTCATCTATGCCAAAGGAAATCGGGGTATGTATGCATTTGTCTTATTTCCTAAAGACTGAGCAGTCATATTAAAATATACATTTTAACACTGGCACACTATCCAGCTGAACTTTCTTCTGTTCAGAAACTTTATCTTCCTTACTTTCTTCCACCTGCTCCTCCATTTCCATGAGGTTCCAGTTGTCACCAAAATCACACACTCATTTTCACTTCTGTCTCTGCTAAACCCACACACTGACTCGGCAAAGTCTCGCCCTGGGTATTCAGATTGATTTCTTTTACTTTCCTGCTTCTGTCAAGCTGCTGGAAAATGTGTTAATGATAACACAGTAGGCTGTGGCCCCAGTTACCCACCGGCAGCTTGATGAATTGGGTCTGAAAATACTCTCTAGTCCTTTCACTCACCTATGACTAAGGGCGTTTCCACTCTGTTGAGCCTCTGAAATCCTTATATTTTCTAGTGTTTGAGTCCTTATCCTACGAGGAGCAAATAGATTGATTAAAAACATTTGTATTTCAGAAAGACAGTGGCTATATACATTATGATATGTGGGCTCACAATACCATTTGTTCATTTACAAACATACATATTTATATATTATATATATATTTATGTTATGTACATAGTCTATGAAAGTTGAAAAACTTACACATTTGGTGGCGGATTGTTGGCTTTGTGCTTTTCCTATATCTTTTTTTGTTATAATAAAAAAATTTGGTGAAAGAACATTAACTAAATAAATGGAGCCTTGTGTGGAGCCTTACTTTCTAAAGTGGATCTTCGCAAAATAAGAAGAGGCACGAACACAAAGGGTTGGGATTTCTGCAAGCAGAGACTTGAAGTCCACTTGCAGATGAATCTCAACATCAGTGCAATGGTTCCACGGGAGAACAATAGTAATTGCAATGTGTTGTCACTTGGCAGGAAGCCAACTTATAACCAATCATTTTCTGGAAAAACAGCCCAAACGATGATGATCAAAGTGGAAGGCTTACTGGTTGATACACAACCTTCTGGAGTTGGTATAGTTGGAGTCAGCTGGATTACTGTCGGACTCCGGGCCCTTCCCATGTCATATGTTTACTGAGTATTTTCACTTTTTCCCAGTGCCATCTCACAGGTACTTTAGGTTAAGAAATTAGTTCTCATTTTTTTCTAGGAAGAGGGCTTTTGAGGTCCAATTATGGACAATTATGGTATTATCATTGCTTTTTCGTAAACAATAATGAACTTAACACTAACCCCGTTACCTTTTCAAATCCAATTTATCATTTAAAGTCCATATAGAGTTTCTCTAGCACAATCGTGCCAACAATGAATACTTAGCAGATGTTCCTCCCTGTCCCCATTTTCCTAACGAGTAACTCTCTAACTGTAGGCTAATAACTTATTCCTTGTTAGAGCTAAATGTTTATATGTGCTGGATGTTACTACTTTATTCAATGATCAATTCTGTGATAAAGTGATCTTGTTTTGTCTCTTACCCTTCAATACCTTATGTATTGGCCAAAATCACAGAAAAAACTGAAAAAATGTTTTCCACTAAGATTTATATTTACACACACACACACACACACACACACACACACACACACACACACACACACGGGGAGAGAGAGATGAAGACAGACACAGAGAAAGCAAGCCCTAGCTGCTGTGTCTAGCTTTAGCTGACAGAAGTTTCAAAGAACCTCCTGTATATCAAATTGAAATTTAATCTTTCAAAGGGGATTCACATTCACAGAAGTCAACATTCAGTGCGAGTTCTGGAAAAACCATAAGTTACTTCTGATATATAATGGTTCTTGGAAGTTTTATACTAAATTTAACCTGAGACCAGGACAACATTCTGCCATATCTATAACTTGGTAAAATACACAGGTTACCAGAGGCTAATTGTCTACATTTGCACCCCTTGACAGATGTATAGATTTTAGTTATGTATATACTGGAAAATTGAGGGTCAGCTGTTCTTTGTAAAATCCAGCAAAACTCCAGTTGAAATGTGATGTCATTCATTTTGAGATTAAAAATCTTGGATAAAAATCCAGGTCATTATGCATTTTGAGATGGTGTGTGTGTGTGTGTGTGTGTGTGTGTGTTTATGCCATAGAGAGAAAGAAAGGGAGGGAGGGAGGGAGAGAGAGAGAAAGAGAGAGAGAGAAAGAGAGAGAGAGAGAGAGAGAGAGAGAGAGAGAGAGAGAGAGAGAAAGACAGACAGAAAAATAGAGACAGAGAGAGGCAGAGACAGAGAAAGAAGTTAGAAAATCTGGGTCTAGATGAGAGAGAGAAAGAGATAGGGGGAAGGTTAGAACATCTGAATCTAGATGATAGAGAGAGAGATTAGAAAATTTGAGTCTAGATGTGATGAACTGGAATCCTAACTCAGCTTTTCAAGGCTGTGCAACCTTAGAACCATGCTGGGCCTCAGAATTCTTCTCTGATACTAAGTAGTTTGGCTAAGTTCTAAGTACTTTTTCAGGCTATAATTCTAAATTTAATGACTACTGCAAAAAAGTTTTATTTTGTATATGTTATACACTAGGCTATCTGCTTTAACGATTTTTACACTGTATCAATTGAAATTAAGTCAGTTACTCCATCTTGGGTTTAGTCACAGTGCAGAGAGATGTCTTTGTGAAAAAACTCTTTTTGCTTTGACGGAATACTACCTATAAGTCAGTGGTTTGTACTTTCTTCTAGGTCTAATGGCTTTCAAAAAGCCTGATGCTATCTTAATGCACTCATTTTGTAGCACCAGCTAGCCAGCTGCTCTCAAAGTGCATCCCGTGGAACCGCTGACATCTGTCTCAAAGTGTAGCTTCCAAGGTATATGTCCTAAGAGGAAATGGGCCCTGTTTTTCGGAGACAAACATTACTAGGATACCACTATTTTGAAAATTAGGGTGTACTAGTTTTTGCAATAAGCTTACTTGATATCACTGTGGCAGCCTGTCTCCAAGGTGATGCTCATCAATTTCTTTAAGTTTACCCATACACACAGGGCATCCTGCACTTGAAAAGCAGCTAATGCTCATTTTCTCCTTTGACCACAGGTTGGCTTGTGGCTACTTTGGCCCACAGAATACTAAAGAAGTAGTGTCCCAACTTCTGGCTGTGCTATCTGAGACTTTCCAGCTTCGCTTGAGTCTGTGGGCATGCTCACTTTAGGGGAGTGAAGCAACTGTGTGTCACTTAGTCCAACTGCTTTGAGGCTATGTGTTATATGGGAAGCCCAAGATAGCCATGTTGAAAAGCTTCATAGAGACACAGTTTGCTGTGGATGTCTTTCTGTATACTGTGAATATATGTTGCTCTGATTGGTTGATAAATAAAATGCTGATTGGCCAGTAGCCAGGCAGGAAGTATAGGCAGGATAAACAGACAAGGAGAATTCTGGGAAGAGGAAGGCTGAGTCAGGAGAGACGCCAGCCTGCCATCCAGGGAGAAGCATGTAATGGCACACAGGTAAAGCCATGGAACATGTGGCAACATATAGATTAACAAAAATGGGCTGAGTTTAAGTGTAAGAGCTAGTCAGTGGTAGGCCTGAGCTAATGGCTGAGCAGTTTTAATTAATATAAACCTCTGTGTGTTTACTTGGGTTTGAGTGGCTGTGGACTGGGCGGGACACAGGAAAATTTCAGCTACAATAGTTGACTGGTCCTCAGCTGACCTAGCTACCTGTTCCCAGACACCACCAATGAATCCTTAATGCTCTAGTCTGAGCCACACTCTGCCTGAAAGTCTATGAGCATTCTGGTTGAGAAGAGCTATCTATGCTCAGCCTATAATTGACAGTGTGAGAGATAAGAATAAAACTGTTACTTTAGTTCTCTTAATTTGGGGGTGATTTTTTTTATGCCACATTGTATAATTTTAAAAATACACTAAGCTCAGAATATCTTAGAAGATAGAACTTTTCCTTATATAGCTGACATACTCAGGGTTATATTTGAAAATACAGATTAACACCCTCCCCACAGTTCACTCTATATTATGTGCTAGCTAAAAGTTTGGTAGAGCAGACAATTCCAATATTCCTCTGAATGCAGAACCATGAGGCAAAAAGTCGATCAGGTCCAAATTCAAATGTATTAGAAGAAGAAATTCACTTCTGGTCCTGGACCTAAAAGTTCAGATTGTCCTTAACCGAAAATCTTTTTTAAAAAATATAACATGGTCCCAAAGAGCCAAGACAGAGAAGCCCAGGGCTTAGCAATGCCCTGATCAGAAAGCATGAATTGCATACCCCAAAATGGAGGGAGGCCTTGGCGACAGACTCAAAATGCAAAATAGAAAGGGACTGGTCTCGTGTGCAGTTGCAGCTTGCCAGAGTTCAGACTGGGAGCAGCTGCCCACAGGTGTCTGCAAGCTTCTGCAACTTTTGCAGAATTCCCAGCAGTGAGGATTTTGTGTACATGAAGGTGGCACATGCAGACATCTCAGGAATGACCATAAGTCTGATAAGCTGTAGATGGAAGATCCTCACTGGGCTTTTCACTCTGGTAGTAAATTTACGGTTGCTCACATGTTTCTTCTGATGTCTACTTGGCAGCAACTGCCATCCAGATAGATATGGCCATTCAGATAGCACTGCTGTAACTCTTTGAAAAGTTAGAGGAGTCAGTGATGATGATAATAGCTATTTGTAAGTCCAATAAAAGTTTGTCCAAAGGAATATTACAGATTCTGAGAAAGAGGTGAATGTTGAGGTCTACTACCCGAGAACTCCCAGCTGTTACTTAATGGAGCTACAATTGAATTGCTCCATGGATTGTTCAGGAGTAGAATGGATTTTAAATAACAAACTCCTCTTTGCACTCAGTGTTAGATCTTTTGGACATGATGTCAAATAATTGCTACAATGCTTGAAATGAGCTTCTGTGGTGATTAGATTGTTTTCTAAATTCTCTTTCTCAGATGTGCAACAGTGGTATGTTCACAAGAGGCACACAGTGTTATCAGTTGGTCTAGCAGTAGGAGCATCAGGGGGAAGGAAAAGACAGATTAGGGTGGCCTTCTTTCTGATTATTTTACTATAAGGTTTGAAACTTTAGAAACTTCACAGGATAAGCTCAAGGAAGAAACTGGATGTGAGTGAATGAAGACCCACACACCACACATTCACAGAAGAACCATAGTGGAAGGTGTTAGAGTAGAGTAGACGCTGGGAGGGGGCAGCAGCCCTTAGAGTACAGACTGGCAACGGGCCGGAACCAGCCTGCCTGCTGGCGTTTGTAAATTGTAACATGTTCCCACTGAAACCATGTTGCAAAGGATGCTGGCTTTTCCTGGAAGACTGACTCAGTAGTTCACAAGAGGCACACAGTGTTATCAGTTGGTCTAGCAGTAGGAGCATCAGGGGGAAGAAAAAGACAGATTAGGGTGGCCTTCTTTCTGATTATTTCACTATAAGGTTTGAATCAGAACCAGTAGGACTTGACTCAATTTTTATTTTTTATTTTTTGGAGAATTTCATATATGAGCACTGTATCTACATAATTTCTGCCTCCAAATACTTCCATATCCCCCTCCCAAATTCATGATAAAGATACTGTGACAACTCCTCTAGATACAGGACTTTTGCAAGGTGCTGTGATTATCAACTGACTATCTCCATTGACTAAAATACTGTGGCTTCAATAGCATATTCATTCAGACAAGCATTTCTGATCCCTCTCTGGAATGCTGAGCACTGTGCTTAGTGCTGCAGAGCAAGTCTGGGTTTGTCAGCCTTGTAAAAAATGTCAAGTACGGGGGTGGGCACTCTGAGAGGGTTATTAGGGATTTTAGTTGTCAAGAATTCACTCAGCAAACAACTGCCATCTGTCCCCTTCCCTGTGCCCTCTAGAAACTTTACACTGACTCTGCACTGGGACTGTTGTACTGTGGCAAAATTAATATAGGACATTTCCCCACTAGCCCCCATTTCCTGCTATGGCAGCATAATTCTTAGATACACAATGACTAAATATGATACTCCTCTCAAGACAATTCTGAATTACTTCAAAGAAGTGACTTAGATTAACTGATTATTATATAGAAATTGCACTTTTCTTACTTCTAGCATGATCAGTTTGGAATCCATAATCACCATCAACATACTTTTACATGTTTTAAAGAGAAGTTTTAATATCTATTGCAGAGGTTTGCAAACCTCAAAAAGAAAAAAAAATAAAAGCCCTCGTAGAACCCTTTCTTCAAACGAAATCTTACTCAGGAATATCTAAAATAGATCAAAGTGAGAGATACTGATTGAAGCTGGCTGCTCAATTCCCTGAGCCTTCCTCCCCCACCATACCACAGAAGACCCCCAAGGTACCTCCACACTTCCAGGGACCACAGGGCAGTCCTCAACTGCAACTGATCTAACAGAATCAGAGACATGCAGAATTTCTAAGTAAGGGGTGTCATGGAGACTATCATCAGTTGGAGAAGAGAAGAAGCGGTTACCCTGAGACACCCACTGACTCACCCTCTCACTTCCCAGGAAAAAAGACTGAGTGAGGCCTGGAAAGGTTACAAAGGACCCTGGGCAGTGGCAAACATATGAGGTAAAAATCACAATTCCTTTAACTAAATCTAAGGCCTCTTCTACATAACTGCAAGCCTCTTGGATGGAGGCAAAATAGGAAAAGATCCTTTGAAAATGAATTTTTAAAAATTTATTTTTATTTTATGTATGTGAGTGTTTTGCTTGCATGTATAGATATACACGTATAGACATGTCCTGCTGCGTGCCTTGGGCCCACAGGTGTCATGAGTAGACACAGGATTCCTTGGAACTGAAGTTATAGATGATGGTGAGATGCCATGTGCTGCTGGGAATCAAACCTGGGTCCCCTGCAAGAACAAAAAGTACTATCTCATGCTATGCCATCTTTCTAGGGCCCCAAAAGAATAATTTCAAGCAGAGAAAGTATCCAGCAGTGAAGGGAGGGCAGAAGTGGAAGACAGAGGCATGACAACATGACAGTATGACATCCTTCCCAAGTTCAAAAGAGGTGGAAATGAAATCATTGTCAAGAGGCTTATGATTGAGCTTAAAGACAGAACGCTCAAGGTGACTTTGAAACTTCTGCAATGTTTTAAGAAGACCCACCTGCATGGGGCAACAAGACGCTACCAAAATCGTGACATAGGAAAAGAAGTTGTTGCAACCTGATCACAGGGTTAAAAATTAAAGTTTAGCCTATAGTTTGACAGTTAGGTTCAGAAAGGGCACCCTACAGCAGGAGGCTCATACAACTTAGAATAAGGAACTCAGTGTTTTGCAAGTAACATAGCTGAGCAAAGGCACAGGTAGCCCAGTGAACTGTGTATTTAAAAAGTGAGCCCTGCCAGTGTGGATCCAGGAGCCTAGAGAAATGACTCTGGGGAGTTTTTCAACCCCTGCTATGTATGGCCAGCCTCAACTCAGCAATGAGGAGCAGATGGAAATTGTCTCTCCTCTCTCTGATACTCTTCCTTCCTCTTGGGTCTTCAATTTGGTTTTTTGTATGTGCATAAGAAGAGTCAGACATTAAATAGAATGCCTGATCAGCAGAAATTGGATTCAGATTTTAGCTCCTATGTAAGATAGTGTCAAATCCATTCCTGTGACATTCATCCGTTATCAAGTAGCTTTGAATTAGATAGCATAACTGAGAAACACGGTGTTCAAATCCTACCAATTTAATTGTCTTTCTGCTGTTATGATTATGTTGAAGGAACTTTTAGAATTTTAGAATAAAATGAGGAAATGAGTCAGACTCCGCTTTGTTTTGAAAAAGATTTCACTTGCCCATGTTCTCATGTGGCCACATTATTATGTTTCTAAAGTAGCTAAAATCCTGATGTCATGTAAGACTGAGTCTTAATTTGATCCTATTGCGCATTGTAAGTATCTGCACACGTGGCAACCCAGCTTCTTGACCCATGGGGGACTCTGAGGACGAAGACAATGTTCACAGAGACACAAGTATGTAAGAAGTAGTCATATTTTTCCTTTGAAAATGAAATTTCTTTTTGAACACTTGTACCAGTTTAGAGCAGATGCAAATGTAGATTGTTTTGAGAGGACTTTTTTTAATTAATCATTTGAACGAGAGGTGAATTGGAGCCAGTGAAGGGATTATTTAACCCAATGGCAACATGTTTTCTGTTTTAGAACAATGAAGTAACTGAACTAGCCTTCAGAATGAGAAATGCAACTCACATGATACTCCCCTTGAGACTGGGGAATCGTTAACTCCTTGTTACCTAGCTTTTTGACTCCCAGCCTTGTGTTGCAGGTATTTTCCTAATCCTTTCTAGTAGAAATTAATCACTTAGCATTGTGGGAAGTTTCCACATGCAAAGGAGCATACATGATTTGTATATGCTTTTCTTATATACTTCAATTAAACATTAGAGAATAAATTTTATTGTATTATTTAACACTTTTTTTTGAGACGGTCATACTATTTAGGTCTGGTCGGTCTAGAACTTACTGTTTAGACCAGGCTGACATCCAACTCACAGATATCTGCCTGCCTTGCCCCTTGTGTATTAGTATTAAAGGCATGAGTCATCATGCCTGGCATAAATTTAATACCTTTTAAAAACAGACTGTGTGTGTGTGTGTGTGTGTGTGTGTGTGTGTGTGTGTGTGTGTTACAAAGGGTGGGGGTTTTATCTGATTGTCTCTCACAGCATGTCACAGTATAGTAGAAAAGTGTGTGCTCAATAAAAATTCCTGGAAATGATCTCAGCTTTAAAATGATCGGTCTTTTTGACTACCCTAAACCAATGTGAAACATTTAGGGCACTAAATGTTGTGTTGGGTGAATCCGAAAACTAGGAATTTCAAAATCTGTCACGGTTTTGTTTTGTTTTCTAAGCTCAGCTCCTTTGAATGACTGCATTTCAGTTGTTGGGTACATTGTTTCACTATTTATCTAATGTCTGACTCAGAAGGATTCAGAACTCATGGCCTTTTGTATCCCGTGGCTTCCTTTGCATTTGCTTAGAGGGCATGCGCTTGTGTGAAGAGCATCCATTCTGCAATGGGTAAGTCGGAAAAGGACTCTGCGTTAGGCCAGGTGCCCCTGCTGTGCTCTTACAGGAGCCACTGGGTCACAACAGTTAGCCCAGAATGTAGCCATGTGTGTATGCGGCTCTCTGAAGATGTGCATCCTCCTTGGAGTCAGTAAAACCATGAGACTGACCAGCTCTGTTTGCAAACTGCTTTACCCCTAGAATTTAGGATACTGTGGACACAAACAAATGCATTTGAATAATTGAATGAAGTCCAAGAGAAGGCAGAATTTGAAGCTGGGTTTGGAAGACAAGGAAGAGAGATGATTCATCAGAATTCAAAGCAGATACCAAGTAGGGTGAGATCTGACACGGAGATAATAGCAGAGGTGGAAACTGGGGACTGCGGACGGGTCCTCAGGATCCCACAGAGTACAACAGTCATCTCTCTGGGCTTGGGTAGCAGGTCTCTGTGCAGCAGGAACTTACTGCAGAAATGGGTTTGTGCTTTTGATCTGACATTAGTTTAAACCCATCAAGAAGCTCAGGGATAATGAACAGTCACAGCTACAGGATGGTGCTTTTAAGACACGGGGGTTGGGCTGCTGTCACCATGTAAGAGGAAATTTCCATGATGCACTTGACTAGGCAGTGCATCTGAAAGCAGCATGTCATTGTTTTTGTTCCTGGAAAGAGGGAACCGATAACCAGTTTTCCAAACAGCACCCATGGCTCTCACTGAGTCCATGCCCTATTTCCCAGAGGGGGTGATGAATGGACGTCACAGAAACTCAGGGGTCCTGTGGGGGCATTGTCCATGCTGCCATGGCTATTTCAGAAGTGTAAAGCAAATGTGGCTGCTCCAGCCTCAGCTGATTTGCTCACCACATTTTTGATCCTAGTCACCTGATCGAAATGACATATCTGTGTCTCTCAATTCCTGTGAGATAATCAGGGAATGAAAGAGACAGGATTTAAACATTTCTTCAGGTCTCCTGTTTCCTTTTCTCTTTATAATTCTGCCTCTCTCTCCTTCTTTCCCACTGTTTATTTCAAATCTGCACCTATCCTGGATATGTGGTGTCCGGTGTCCACAATTACATACGTTTTTATTTTTGGTCTGTAGACACTCCATCTCTTTCTTTTTGTAATGGTTTTTCTTTCTTCCGTTTTTAAACAAGGTGGCTATTCCCCAGCGTTCTGCTGCTTTACTGCAGGCTTGTTTATTTTGGGAAGTGTATGTTTGGAGGGTTTCAGTCTGAGATTCCGTTCAGTTGTAGTTGCTAGGGGAAGTAAAAGTGACAGCAAATTGTACATATTTTTAAAGCACGATCTTTTGTTTTCCTTATAGCTTTGTAACAATGCCCTTTACAAACGGCTTCTTCCCGGGTAGCCAAGTTGAGGCCAAGGAGAAAGAAAGACAAAATAAAGTAAAACAAAAATGCATTGTGAGAAAGCATCTCAAAATGCAGAGATGGCCTTCTCATTTTGAGATAGTGAACCTGACCCAGTATTCATTTTTTGTCTGGCTTGTATTAAACCCATTAATGGATTTGGTGGATGGCTCTTCCTGCCTATCTTCCCAGAGATATAAACCCCAGGGGCATCAGAAGCATATGAGTAGGGCTGCATGTACTGATAAGCAATTATCACTGGGGTAAAAAGAAGGGCGATAAAGTCTGGGTCTGTCTCGGGGCAGAGATGTTAAGATTTATTTTCAGTGTTATCAGACTGCCTTGCTACCCAGGCAGAGCTCCTTCATGGAGAAAAGAATGAAAAGCACAGGGGAGATTATATTTCTCGCAAACATTTATCAATCAAAACAAGAAACTCTGAATGCAAAATTGAAACACAATCACAAAGTCAATTTTAAATTGTGGAAAGGCCACAGAAAATACGGACCTTTTGAGGATTAAAAAGAAAAAAATCTTTATCTAAGATTGCTAGAGATCAAGACAGAGAAGGGCTGTAAGAGGAAAAAAATAGTGTTTTGAGACTGCTTTTACAAATGGTTTGGGATTGAAATAATGTATATAGCTTAAATTCAGCCATTGAGGATAAGATGAAACTTCATAGAACTGGAAAATGACTGGCATTAGATCAGTTATAAAGACACAGAAACACACTTAACTATTGAAATGCAGATGATATTTTTAAAAATAGGAAATCTGAGTTGCCCATGGGATGCGATTTTAGTTCTGAACTTAAGGATGATGCATATTAGTTCTAAAACAGAGCATTGTTTAGTCACAGTGTCTTTTGCCTCAACAAGACTAACAATGATCTTTCAAGAAAGCTAGCAACTCCTAAAAAACAGTTCCCACTAATCACTCTAAGGGATCATCCCTGAAATCAGAACCCACCTAGTAGACCAAGGTACACTTATGATGTACCAGAGACCAATCTCCTTGATTGCCTGTCTCAGCAATGCCTTCCATGAAAACAGAACCGCAAGTGCAGCAAACACCGTTGAACCGACTGAGGAACCAGCCATCCCACACACTGAGATGGTCTCCCTTACTTTGCTCCTTCTCTCATTCATTCCCACAACACTTACTTAGAGAACAAGCAGACCATATCCACCCTCTTAGGACTTATAGCATGGCAATCTTGTATTCCACGTATTAGTTTATGTCTAAACTTTTAAAAACTCAAGAAGTCCCTTTAAAAACAAAGCAACAGCCCAGACTGCACCCCCTCCTCTGGGCTTCACACTAGGTCCCATGGCCCTGGCAGCTTTACCAGAGGCCGGAGTGGTCCCAGGAACCCCAGGTAAGACACTGCAAACTGCCAGGTAACATTCCTTAAAACTGGCCCAACATCCCCAGACTGCACCTCCCATCTTAGGCTCCATATCCTGGTCTACAGCTTCAGAAGAAGACAAGCTTTACTGGAGCCAAGGCCAGATCTAGGGACCCAGGCCCCAAAACCCCAGAGGAGACACCGTTCTGGACCCGAAGAAGTGCTAGTCACCAGAACCCTTAGCCATTTAGGCCAGAAGATCAGAAAGGAAAGAGAAACCAAGGAACAAAACATCCATCCAACAAAGACAAAGGCAGGAATCAACACCTAGACCTATAGTCATCCCAAATCCAGATACCTAAATGCCAATGTAAGAACACAATCAAGAACAGAAGGGGCAATATGGCACTACCAGAGCCCAGCTATCCTACAACAGCAAGACCTGAGCAATCTGACCTAGCTGAAGTACAAGAAAACAACATTAAAAATGACTTTACAATGATGATTGAGGCCCTTAAAAAGGAAATGGAAAAAAAAATCCCTTAAAGAAATTGAGGAAAAAAACAAATAAAAAATTGGATGAAATCAATAAATCCCTAAAAGAATGGCAAGAAAAAACAAACAGGTGAAGGAAACTGTTCAAGACCTGAAAAAGGAAATAGAAGCAAGGAAAACACAAAAGAAGGGGGTCCTGGAAATGAAAAATCTGGTAAAAACAAACAAGAAAAAGAATCATTGGATAACAAACTTGCATTGGCAGGAAAGAGTTTAGCTCATAGGCAGGTCATTTAGCCTAATTTCTTAACGTAAGAAAGTAACGATGTGTGTCCATTATAAGTTGTCCATGTTCCACTGGATGGCCCTCTACCTATGTGTATGTGTGTGGGGGCAGCAATTAATGGGTTATAAATGGAACAAAAAGAAGATATGAACTAGTGAGGGGAATTTGGAGTGGACTCTGGAAGAATTTGTCCAGGGTATGGGGGTTGGATAAGATCAAAATACATTGTAAACATGTGTAAAATGATACAAAAATAGATAAATAAATTTAAATCTCAAGTAAAGAAAACACTGTCTAGAATTACTTGCTCATGGACTTGCTGCCAGTGTCACAAAGAGCCCTAACACGTAAGAAAAGGTGATAAGCAAAATATGGTGACAGGAAAAAAATTGATGGAATAGCTTAGGATATCTGAAATAGTGAAAAGACAGAAGTGTATGTGACATAGCACTCCCCTAAATGCCCAACACCAAGAGGTTTCTGGTTACTAGTATCAAGAGAATATTCTTTTAATCATTCGCTATCCACAGAGATCAAGGGACTTATTTTCATTTCTGAAACACTAATATGGATCCACTGAGAATAAAAATGATTCCCTCTTTTTTTTTTTAAGCAACAAATATGTTTAATTTTGCTCATCTAAAGGATCAAATGAGACTTAAAGGTGCATTTGACAGAAAGACCGTGTGGGTTAAAAGGCAGCGACTAGCTATTAGATATTCTGAAAAGCCTTTCTTTTACTCCCTGTGTGTATTAACCCTCTTTAAGAAATAGAATTTTTAATGTATATGTTTTGTCTGGCTGTATACATGCATACCACATGCATGCGTGGTGCTCAAAGAGGTCTGATGAGAGTGGCAGATCCCCAGGAATTGGAATAGACAGTTGTGAGCCCGCATGTGCATGCTTAGAATGCAACCCAAGCTCTCTGCAAGGACAAGTACTCTTAATCACTGAGCCATCTCTCTATCCCCCAAGCCCTCCTTTTGTTATAGATGCCATTCTAAATAGAACAAAATGTTAGAGAAAGCATGATGACATTATTGGTGCCATATTTTACAGATAATTCCAGCTAACTGACTTCCAGCTATCAAGAACGCATAAACAGTCACACCCATGAGTCGTCTCATAGTGTAGAATTTCTTAGGTATTACCACTGTGATGTGTGTGTGTGTGTGTGCGCGTGCGTGCATGTACACAGATGCACAGTGTGCATACATATGACTACCTTTGTAGAGGCTAGAGCAATACCATGGCTATCTTTCTCTACCACTTCCTGACTTATTGCCTTGAGACAGGATCTCTCCCTGTATTGGAGGCTTTCCTTTATGATTAGGCTAGCTGGTCTACAAGTTCCTGAGATCAGCTTTTCTCTACTCACAATGCTGGGTTTACAGGTGATTATAGCTATGCCCAGTTTTTTCACATGGGTGCTGGGAACTTGAATCTGGGTCCTCATGCTTACTAAGCAAGTGCCTTTACTCACAGATCTGTGTCCCCAGACCCCATCCCCACTTTTTTTTAATAGCCCTCTGATAAGTAGGATGAGTAACCACACTAACTTATAAACCAGCAGTGGAAACACAAGAGTGTCTTAGTTAAAGTTGCAAAGAAACAAGTACCACAGATGAAGATTTTCTGGTACTAGATGGTGTTTAATTTCTCTTTTATCAAGGTACAAACTTAAGGGCACTAGTCTCAGCAGGTGGGCTCTCCTGCTTCTAAGGACTCAGAAAGGCATCTTCCAAGAGCTTAGACAGGGCTGCTTCTCAGTGTCTGTTCAATGAATGAGCACTCTGTG
>CABHPQ010174998.1:0-40066 GCA_902168405.1 Peromyscus aztecus | reverse complement strand
TGGAAGAGTTGAGCAGCTAAGAAAGAAGTTTCCCAGAAGTCCCCTAGCCAGCTAGCCTGATAGGGAATAGGGAAGACCAGGGTCAGTGAGAGACTCTGTTTCCAGAGAAGAAGATGGAGAGTGATAAAGGAGTACGCCCAACATCCTCCTCTGTAGCCTCTCTGCAAGACAAGTATATACCATACATTACACAGGCACACAAACACATACACACTACACTATTGGGAATCAATATTACTTTTTATTTTGACATATGAAAATGTGTTTTCACACTAAAGAGTAAATAAAAATCATTATGAAGTAATAAAACCTTTCACCAAGCTCACAAGACAAAGTCTTGTTATTTTGATTGATCATGAAACTCCCATGAAAAGATCTTCACAGTACATATGACTAAGTATCTAACAATTTTAGCCGAGTTTAAGAAAATCTAAAAATCTCTGAGCATATTGTGTTTTGATTTTTCAGATAGCTAACCATTTTCAACTTGTCTAGGTTTCACCAACAGCGTACCACAGAAGTTAAGAAAATATTTGAAATATTCAATTATAACATGGATTCATTGTAAACTTTCCTTACACTGCATTTTCAATAAGTTGTTCATGGACACATCATTTTCAGAAAAGAAAAGGTGTTTATTGTTTATTCTCCCAGAAATCAGCAAGTACTGAACCATCCATTCACTGACCAATTCACACACAAAACAAAAAAAAAAGATCCTCCAAATACATACTACTCGTTTATTTACACCAATTATTTTGATTGGTTCCAAGAAATGATAGAGCTCTTCTTTCTGTCTTACTAAGTATTGAGAGATATTGCAGGACACCACATAATGCAGTCATGTCAAAATGACAAGTATAGCTTCCCATTGGCTTTCCAGTAAAACTCCCTCTCTTATGATTTTGATTGACAGTGCACCTCCTGCTTCTAAAACACTCTCAGATTCTCGTTTCTTAGTTTAAAAAAATTATTACTATATTCGCTCTAAATTGTCAGCTTATTGTAGTAGCCTATAAAAGTATTTATTTACCTGTAATCCAATTAACAAAATGAATGGTTAAACATACGAAGTAATTTGGCATGAAAATATTTCTCGTTAGGGAAAGTATAGTAGAAATCTGGAGGACTTCGTGACAATGGTGCAGTGCTCTACTACAGCTTATGCTGCAGAACAAAGAGGTGAAGAGAATGCCAGATGTGTATGAGAGAGCACAGGTGCTTAGAAATAACACCCTGATGGTAGATATAGCGATCATGAACATAGAGAATGCAGTAAAATAAAATTCAAAAATTTGTATTGAATCACTGGTGAAATCCACATTGATTAAAGGTTTCATCAGCTTGTTGTTTTGTTATTTCAGTGTGCAGCAATATTGTTAGTACAACCTGAACCTGATAAGATTCACTTAGACTAAGTGTACAGTTCGATTATTTTTTTCTAGGGGTGGAGAGATGGCTCAGTGATTAAAACACGTACCTCTTTTCCAGAGCACCCAAGTTTGGTTCCCAGCATCCAAGTAGGATGGCTAAAAAACACCGATAACTCCAGTTCTCAGCAACCTGACATCCTTTTCTGACATCTAAGGGGCACACATAACATGTAGGCAAAGTAACTACACACATAAAATAAAGACGAATAGATTTTTCTACTCTTCTGTAAAATAATTAAATCTTCTAGTGAATTTACTAAGTTGTACAGTCACCACCTCTGTCTAAACAGGATTTCCTCTCTCTCTGTCTGTCTCTGTCTCTCTCCCTCTCCCTCTTCCCTCCCCCTGCCTCTTTAATTTAGACTACAGTTCACTAGTCTTTACTTCGTTTTGTTTTGTTTGTTTGTTTGTTTTCAGAGACACCCATTTATTCTCACAAGAATCTATTAAAAACACAAAACTGGAAGACATAATGTATATGCAAAGGACCTATAATACTAAAAGAAAATGCCCTGTCAAAACATTATGAGACAAAGATATTCCAATGATGCCATTGAATTTGTTTAGTGTTAGCCATCTGTGTTGGACATGGGCCTGTCCTCAAGAGTGGTTTGTAACCCTAGTGAGACTTTGTTGGGGAGAACTGATTTTTTTTTTTTTATTTGCAAGTGGTTATCAGTTGGACGTAGCTTCTGGGTTACAGATGGTGCCTTGTGTTCCCTTCTCTCAGCACAGGGACCCTGTCTGGCAGAGACTCATGTATGCCCTCTAAATGCTGCTACAATCTCTGTGATATCTTATGTGTCTTGATCCTGCTGTGTCTAGACAGCCTTGTTTCCCTGGTGCCCTCCATGCCCTCTTGATATTACAGTCTTTCTGACTCCTCTTTCTCAGTATTCTCTGATCCCTGAGGAGAGGAAAATTGAGGGAGACATCCCACTTATGACTGAATGTTGAAAGGTCCCTCACTCTCTGCACATTGTCCAGCTATGGGTCTCTGTATTTGTTCCCATCTACTGAGGAGGAAGCTTCTCTAATGATGGCTGGGCAAGACTCAGATCTATGAGTGTAACAGAATGTTGTGAATATTCATTCTATTTCTCCATTTCTTTAGCAGAACAGTGGTATTTGGTTTTCCTCTAGATTTCTATTTGGTTTCAAGTTCCTAACCAAGCAAGAAGAGTCAAAGATGGGTTGCATCTCATGGACTGATCTTTAAATCCAATCAGATAGTGGTTGGTTACTCCCACAAGCTTTGTGACACTATTGTATAGCCTATCTTGCAGGCAGGACATTATTGTAGCTGAAGACTTTGTAGCTGGGTTATTGTTCACCTTCTTCTGTATTACACTTCACAGATCAATTAAGGCTGTATATTGGCTATTAGTTATGAAGGTTTTTTTTCAGTTTAATAACTATTTGGAGAGGAGAGATACCTGATGAGTTCCTTAATCAAACATTGCTAAAGTCCTGTTCTAAAATTGTGAACTATGTAAGCAAAGTTATATATTCAAATGGCCTATATAATAAACCTCTTTTAAATTAATGATGTAAAACCAAATAAATCTTATGAACTACTCTGTAATTTTCATTCTGGAAAGAAAAAAACTTTTTTCTCTTTTAGATTATGTTTTATTCCATTAACAACAATTCTTTTCAGCTAATGTTTGTTTCTGTTTCAGAATTAAATCCAAAATGCCACATTGCGTTCAGCTTTCATGCATCTTTACTCTCCTGTGACAGGACATACTTCAGTCTTGCTTTTGTGTCCCATTTTCCAATTGATGTGTTTACATCTAAAGTAATTATGAACATAGATCAAAAGGTGCCAGCTGGCTTGCTGTTTTCTGTTCTGTGAATTTGTTTCAATTTTACTTTCCTGACTTCTGTTTTCATGGTGAATTTTATGATTACATTCTGTCTTCCTTATTTAGTTGTCATTTGTACTTTCTATATTAATGTTTACCCAAATATAAAATACCTTTTAAAAATAAGTTTAATTATTTTGGAGAAATTTAGTATACAAGTTTTGTATTCAACACATACCACCCCATCCCTCCCTTCCTTTGTCTCTTCCATTCCTTCATGACCACTCTTTAATTATAACTTTTACACATTCAAACACCACACACACACACACACACACACACACACACACACACACACACACATATATATATATATATATAGTATTGCTCATATGTACATGTGTTTTAGACTGAGTCCATGGTATTGGAAAACTTATGAGGATCTTATCCTTGGAGAAGACTGATTCTTTCAATAGAATCTGGGTGGGGGCCTGTGATATTTCCCCATTCACATTAGCATGGCAGCTGGTGTTGTCATCACACAGATATACTGTATATTCATTTGTCCATATGAAATTTCTTTTGATTTAAAGAAATGTAATGTTTTAGAACACAGGTGAATGAGTTCCCAACTGAATTAACAGAGCTGACTCCTTGAACTTACATTTTCAACCATCCCATATCTACATTGAGCATATGGATACATGACTCATTCCCTGGGCCAATGATCAACAAAATAATTTACTACTAATACATAAGAGCCTTCAGATGGAGGACAAGCAAGAAGAAAGATAGATTATGTAGATCAAAGGACAAGAGCATTCCTTAAAAATATTAATAGTAAAATGTCATTTGTAAATAGTTTAAAATAACACCAATATATAGGTGCAGTAAATTTGCCTCAGTAAGTAAAATGTTTTTTGTAAAACAATAAAGTCTTTATTCTGTAATAATTATCATGACCATATGGGAGTACAGGACAGATACAATTCAGACTGCCTAGAGATCAGATTTCAGTTTGATGTTTATCTCTCAAAACTTCTTTTTAATCTCCAGAGAAAGCCGAAGGCTGCATGTGAGGACACGTTTGTTGTAGTGATCATGTTTCATTAAAATTGGAGAATCAAATTCTGAAAATCCCAGTTGTCAATAGCATGTTCCTTCAATCAGTAATTTTAGACTGTGATGTCTTATTTATGAAAATGCTAAGTAATTAGATGAAAGGCAATGAATAACAAAAGCAGAAAACATCCTTTGCTTTTTAAGTAAAGCATTGCTAATCCTAAACTATTGACGTGGTTTCCTCAAACCAGGCTGTTTTCATGTCCTTTAACTTCTTTAGATTCACACTTTCACCATCTACACACACACACACACACACACACACACACACACACACACACACACACCACTTCAAGGATAAGAAGTTATAGAGTCATTGTCATTCAAAAGTTTTTGTATTTTTCATTACATATAATTTCCATTAATCTGCTTACTCAGCAATGAGAAATTTTGGTTCCTGACACAAATTATAATCAAATATTGGCAGGAAAGTACAAAAATTGTCTGCACACTCCTCACTCATTTTGAGGACTTGAAACAATTGTGCTACTTCACTTCCAAATTCTTTTATAAATCTAATTTTAAAAAGTATTAACATTGAGATGGTTTTAAATGGTGGGCTGAGATACAGCATTAAGGAAAAGACTGGATTGCTGTGTCCTACATCAAGCACTTGACATTGACTCCTTGATTAAACCTGTAAGGACTAATAAAATACCTCCTAGTACTTGAAACTTGATTGAATTCTTTGCCATAAAAGAATAATACCTTTCTCCATAGCTTTGAAGTACAGCTGTGTATGTGTTCATTCTATATCTGTGAATCTTCAATGTAATGTTTAATCTTTAAGGAAAATGAAATAATTGAATAAAAAGTACTTGTTGGCACATTTAAATATTTTAAAGAGTTAGATAATATAATTCAAATTTCTCTTAGGAGACACTGGAATACATAGTCATTAGACATCTAAGACGCCAATTGTTTCAAGTGCTTTCCAAATTCTTCACAGCAGTACTATGGTCTCAGTAAATCAGGTGGTTTATATGACCAACACAGTGCATAGTACATTGAATGCAATAATTCTTATGAAATTTTATATTATGGAACATAAGATAGTTGAGACAGTTAATTATTCAAACACCATGTTTGTCTCTGCATAATATACAATAGAGTAACTTAGATGTTCAAATAGTTTTTTTAAACTGACCAAATTTTCTTCATACACATGTATATGAATATTGCATTTCAAATAAATTCTTTTAAGAATCTCCACATATCTATTTTATGTTTACTCTAACTTATAATAGCATAATAACCTAAATATTATTAATCAACTACTTGAGCTCTTAAAAGAGACAATATGTAATTTAGGTCATTTATAACTAGTGTAATTCAGCATCAAATTACTCCATGGCATGTTTAATGACTTTATAAATGTCAAAAATATATGTAAGAATATGTAGAAAAATTCATCACATGAAATTCTGATCATAATTAGAAATAAAGGGAATACTTAAATTATAGCATCAAAATTTTAATTGTGATCTCTCAAGAAGTTGGATTAAATATTCTATGATCTTTGAGATTAAGGTCATCATCTTCATGAAAAAGAGTGCAAATTCTAAAGTTGTCTTTAAAACATTCTCCCTAAGGATGCCTTAAGCATTTATTCTTCTGTTTTCTTTAAATGTCTTCTATGAGTTTGAGAATGTTGGTGCAGGTGACAGAGAGTATAATAAGTCACACCTGGGCTTTCCCTTCACCCCACACGCACACAAGCATCTTCCTGGTAGTTTTTCCTGCCCACTCTCAACTACTATCTCACAGTCCTGTGCACAGACTCTGACAATGTGGATGAATGATATCTCTGTCTACTTAATATTCTCTTGCCAGGAGGCACCAGTGGTCACATGGAAGACATTGAAAACTATGCTGAACTAACAAAGAAATAGCCTGCTCTGATGTTTAAATTTTAGTTCTACAGAAAGAGCTATAATTAAATCTCAAGGTTTTTTGTCTTCTATGTTGGTGTGTATTGGTTAGCACACACATTGTGTGCTGGTTCTATACATAAAATCAACACATGTATTGAACATATATTGTTTTGCACATAGACATTTCCAGCTTAGGTAACCTTTACCTCTGTTTAAGAATATATAATATGGGAATACAAGGAATTCAAGTGAGTTTCATAGAACAACAACAAAAAAATGTTTCTTGTCATATGAGACTCACTTCTTTCTTGGTATTCAATTTAGAATGAGTGGTAGAGACATAATGAACTCTATTTTTAAATGTTATCTTCTAACCTACTTTATCCTCATTTCTGACTGTTTGAATAGCAAAGGAAATCGATCATTAATTTGGTGTTCATATATTTTAAAAAAACACAAGGAGTCCTAGATTGCTTCAGCTGTCAAATTGACACAGCCTAGAGTCATCTAAGGGAGTCACAGTTGAGAGATTCCTGGACCTGACTTGTCTGTGGCCATTTCTGTGAGCAGTTGTGTTGAATGATGATTGATGTGGGAGGTTCTATCCCACTGTGATTGGCAACATCCCTTTTCAGGTAGGGCTGGTCTACAGAAACAAAGTAGATGAGCATAAGCCAGTGAGCAAACCAGTAAGCAGCATTCTTTCATGGCCTCCTCTTGAGTTACTGTCGGAGCTCTTGCTCTGATGTCCCTTGATGATAGCCTTTGGCCTGGAAATACGAATGAAATTTATTCATTCTTTTCCCAAGTTGATTTTAGTCATAATGGCTTTTCAAACCAACAGGAAAACATACTAGACTACAAGGCCATTCACTTCCTTTGCAAATTTCAGTTATATATTTTTTAACATAAACATCATAATACTCTTTTGCAGAAGACAGGATGTGATCAGACAAAACAAAGTTGACCAAATCTTTGAAAGAAAACAAGTAAGCTATTTTGAATTAACTATCTGGCTCTACCATCTGCATTGTCTTAAACAAACATCTAACTGGTCTGTTCATATTTCTATAAAACATAATGGTTAAAAATGAAAAAGATAAATATATCAAAGGATGGCAAGGATGAGGATCAATGGTGATATTTATGCAATACTACAGAAAATGTTAGCCTATGACTTCAGTTTATACTTTCTCTTGGTGTATCAAAAAGATGAAATACATATACATTTGTTACCCAATCTGTCCTTCAGGATCTTTCTACCTGTGAAAGTAATATGCATCCAGAATCAGTCAATAAAATGCAATTCGGGATTAGTAATGAACAAACCACAACTGTAAACAACAATGGAAGGCCTGAGATGCATGCAGTAAAAAATGGAGGATGAGAGAAACAATGAGTCCAAGTTAGAACAGTAAAAGAAAACTGAGAACAGGATGCCAAGAGGCCAGGTAATCTGTCTGTACTCACTAACAAATCACGCTCTCTGCTATATCCTACATCCAAGGATAGCCCATGCTGCTTCTAGCTCTACCTTGCAGACTTGGTTAAAATATGTTTATAGCTTCAAAAACAGTGAAGACTTTACTCACTTCACAATGACCAAAATATTTATTTACTTAAATTCTACTTGACATTTCATTGTAAAACAAACAAATGGAAAGGTAGAGATGATACATTTCACAAAGAAATAATGGTTTCTAATAAAACATTTGAATTAAGGCTCATCCTGTCTATGTAGTTGTGTTTACTCTTTGCTTATACTCCATTCTTTCAACAACTTCTCATTAACTAGCAATGATATTTCAGGACAAGACTGTATCTGATATCTGAGATATGTATTTCTGAGATCAGTCCAGGGTCTTTGTAAATTATAATTTGTTGACTCTTTTCTGCTTCGAATGTCTTCAACAGTACAGTAACTGTTTGTCTCATATCTAATTACGGTCTATCAGCAAATTGAGCTGTTAGGATAATTCATTGGAAAGGGAGGGTATAGCTTACTGATTCCACCTTAAAACAAGAGTTCAAGAGGTTTTATTAGGTTTTTTTATCATGTGCTTCTTAATCTACTCTCCATCAGTCTTTATTGTTCCTTTTTTCCCCTTTTTTACAGTATTGAGACATACGGAGGACATCATTTATAGCAAGGGAGTTCAGTCATATATCATGTTTGCACATAGATTTAATGTGACTGTGATTCTGGAGACAAACATTTGAACACAGAATAGCACATAGATTCTGTCATTGTGTCACATGTAGCTACAGATGGGAAGCAGCCTGAACAAACCTGAGGTACTGACAAAGAGGTGGAGGAAATTTGGGGGTAACACAGGCACTGGCAGCTGGACAATGCTGGAGAGCTGTGCAGAGGTACTCAGCTCCTATTTTAGAATCGTATCTGAAAACCTAGAAAACATTTGGAGGATCTCAGCCTGCCTGAGATACCTCTTTGTGCTCAGCCCATCTTCTCTCTCACCATCACAACAGTTTACACATTATTTTTTATTGTTATTATGCTACCAAGTGCCCTTCCTCTCTCTTTGAGTTTGGCATGACCTGTGACGGGATCTGTAATTTAAAGAAACCACATTGAAATCAGTTAGATACTCTCAAATTCTAGAGAATTTAAAATCAGGTAATATTTCTACTTAGAATATGTACAAATTTATTCTCATTTACCCCTGTTTGCTTAAAGAACAAAACAAAACAAAGCAAACAAGAAAACAAAACCAAAAGCCAGTCTTGGATATTTAATGCCATGATCAGCATACAGGTAAAGGGTAGATTTTTCTTGTGATTATTCACATTTCCTACTGTCCTTCATGTATGTGACATGTAAGCCGCCCCCATGCTTCTGGATGGGGAAGCCACTCATGGTGGCCTGCTGCATTTTTAACACTAGAGGTGGATCCCTGTGTGGAGGCATTTCTATCCTTCCCAGAGCCACCAAGACTGAAGAACAGGTTTCAACTTTCACATTCAGGACCACTTCCTCCTTCTTGGCTCACTCCTCAGGAAAGGGAAGTCTGTGTGGGAGTATGGAGCTCTCTCTCAGATTAACATGTTTCTGGCTGCTGGCAAAATCAGGGGGAAATAAATAAATAAATAAATAAAACAGCAGTAAGGATAAAATAGCTTTATTGAATGGATCACCAATAAAGGGAATGAATTTTTAAAAAGCAACCAGCAAGCCTACCCCTTTGGGCTTCAGAAGTCACCTCTTCCTTCCATAAAACATTCATCACCTTACCTCTGAAAATGATTTCTGACGATGACCCGGATATGAAAATTAGGAACCAGCCAGAAAGCATTTCCTCTCCTGTGTGGTGCCCGTCGCCCCCTCAGCGTCTTTTCATTTATCCTGGCAGTGGTTTGTGTCTTTGCCTTTAAAAGTTAAGTCCACCTTCATCGCACATCGTAGAAAGAAGTGAAATTAAACTGCAGTGTGTTCCAGAGGAGAAAATCTACTTTATTCATCTCTCAGCCCTACTTTAACTTACACTGACCTAATTACACCAGGCGAGGCCCAGTTGGCGGAAGGAGCGCTTCTGCCACCTAGTGGTCATTGCTCTGAACTATGCACTGAGACCTCACCTTTTTTTTTTTTTCCTTTTCTTTTTCTTTTTTGCTTTATTTTTTAAATGTATGGCACCGAAGTACAAATGGCCCTCTGTGGCATCTGCATGAATACTAGGCATCAGCGTCCGGCATTGGAGATGCAGGATCCGCTCCTTTGGAGAATCCAAAATGTAATGTTCATCTAAAGAACTCCATCTAGAGAACATTGAATTAATGGCTCTTAGGATGAACTATTGCTTGAGAAGCATTTTATTAAGACTGTATTATGTGGTATTTCATGAAGATGAAATTGAAAAATCATAATGCAAATATTAATACTACTTAAAGCAACACTTGATGTACTACCTTGAATTGAATACTTACAACCCTCCCCACTAAATCAATTGCCCTCCCTCATAGCAACCACACAATTTTGCTAGCTGAATGATTTCTTCTGTGAAGCTCCAGGCTTGTTTGTTTGTTTCTGGGAGTGGGAGTGGACATTTAGGAATGCTTCGTTCTCTTTTTCTGGCTTCATTAACGAGTTATTGATTGGTAACTTGAAAGAAAAACTTGGATGAAAAATGTAGCCAGCCTGAATCACCAATGCTAATTAAGACCAGGGAAGGAAAGGAAAATAAAAGGTGCTCCTGTCCCCAAGCACCAGGGTAGCCTGAGTTTTCCTCTGCCAGTGCATTAAGGCAGCCATGGCCTTCCTATCTGCCTCATCTAGCAAGGAAACCATCTCTTACAAGAAAATCTCCAGTGCATAACGCAAAGGAAATCTTTCGGTGCAAAGGGTAGTTTGTTCTGGGATCATGAAAGCAAAGAATCACAAATGCACATATTTCAATAAAGCATACAAAGTGACATGATCATTGACAGTAATTGAATGTATTACGGCCATCTTTAATGCCATGGCTATGGACTGGAATATTATTAAATCTAAAAAGGGTGAGAAATATTTCATATTGTTCATAGGGACTCCTTAAGTCCCTACTGACTTAAATCCTTACAAGATTTTGTTTAGACTCTGCTTATACATGAAAGTAAGTATGACTAAATGCTTGATTAAAAAAATGCTTCATAAAAACTCATAGTGTGGGACTAGAAAGATGGTTCCATGGTTAAGAGCACTTGCTGCTCTTTTAAAGGACCAGAGTTTATTTCCCAGTACCCACATTAGACAGCTCGCGATTGACCATAACTCAAGCTCTAGGAAACCTGGTGGCTTCTTCTGGCCTCCACAGGCACCTACATACATGTAGCATACATAAACACAGTCATACACACATACACATGAAAAAAGTGAAAACATTACAAATAAAATAAAATATCTTTTATCATATTCAAAACAATGTGCTTATGTGTCCATTACTACTTGGAGAGTGATGTTTGAGTCCTCTGACAGAAAACATAACAGGTTTGTACAACTGCAAGAGAAAGCCAACCTGACTGAATTCAACTGGACCATTTTCAACTCTCACCAACCTGTAATCCAGAACAAGAAAGAATGAGTGTGTGCTTCAGTCTGTAAAACACAACCCATCCTCTATTTCTTCATTTAGACCATCTTTATTTGTTATTTCACTGGCTTCCTACTGGGCCAAACTATTTCCACTGTACATCTGTTTTCAACAGATTCATGACTTCCACTGTTGTCAGGTAGATGAAGTCAACTCAAACCCTTCCAAGTTTGTGCACCAGAACTCATCTCTATTTACAATTATGTCTCCCACACCCAGATGTGTTGTGATTTTTATCTTTAAGTCAATCCTTTAGAGAAGCTTTACAGGTTTTGTCCACACTCACATAATGAGTTTAGTCTTAACATTTTTATAAGGGACATAATTTTATGGAAAAGCAGCAGAGATTAAGCTCTGTTGATCTTATCAGAAGTACTGTAAAATTTCAACACAACTCCATAGAATCTAGCTATGATGGCACCATGCTATTTCTAGAATAATTTTGACCATTCATTGTTTTACTTTTTAGCATAAAGTGTCAACACATTAGGACAGGGAGAGAGAAAGAAAGGTAGAAGTTGATGAAAGAAGAAGGAGGAGGAAGAGAAAATAGGGAGAGGAAGAGGATGGGAGGAGGAAAAAACAAGAGAAGGGAAAGGAAAGGAAGGAAGATGAGGGGGGAAAGAAGAGAAGGGTCAATAGATGAGAGAAGGCAAGAGAGGAGAAGGGAAGGGAGGAGAGGGGAGTGGAGGAGGAAAGGGGAGAGGAGAAAAGAAGAGATATTAAAGTGCTAATGGAAAGCAAATGCTAAGAAGAGAAATGAGAAAAGCAGAATAAAATTAAAAAGAGTAGACATTAGGTAACAGGGTAAAAACAGAAGCTTAATCTTTACGTTGTTCATATCACACACATAGATTGTCCTTCACAACAGTTCATATAATGGTCTAAGTCATCGAGGGCTATTGTCACAGAAAGAGCTGCACTGAAATTAAGTCCTAGTCCATTCCAGCTCCTTCTCCAAGTACAGTCATTATGAGAGCAGACAGTGAAGTATGGTGCTCTGGTTGAATGATATACAGGAAATAAATCTAAATCTAGTCTAATATTTGCCTTAACTTCTCTGTGAATGTGAATAGGAAGAAGTAAAGTCACATGGCTTCTAGTAAGAGATGAGAAAGCAAAGTCTTTCACTATGACTTTAAAGCCTTGAATTGAAGAAGAGGTCTACACATGAGGACAATAGGTCCAGGAGAATATGTCAATACTAGTGAACCAGTGCACACCATCCCTGTCTTTCCAACACTAATAGCTTATTTTGCAAGAATCTAATACGTGCCGTGAAAGTATTTCAAGTCACAATTTAGAAGGAAGAAAGTAGAAAAACAATGTTTAACATAAGGAAATATACTATTTGTGAGCTAGAATGTGACATTAATTCATGTACACGTTGGACACTGAACTCAGAGCCATAAACATATACCACACTTTAAATTTTTATCTTTATCATTTTTAATTAGCATTCAAACTAGTACCTTTCACTATGGTGTTTTTACACATACTTGCTTTAAGGATCATCCTCCACAACTCTCTTTTCCCATCCTTCAAACACTCCCTTTCACTCATCCCCTTCCTCTCTCCAGTGGTATCACTTCTTCAGGTTAAATATAGTCAGAATCCCCTGCAACCGTTGCATGGTATCATTCATTACTGCTGCTTATATTGCCCCTCTGCATCATAGAACTCCTACACATATTCTTTCTGTCTTACTCATATGAAAACTCTATAAAAAGTTGACCTCACACAAGTTGATAGTAGAACAATAACCCCAAGAGACGGAGGAGTTGGGACACTGGCAGAGATGCTGGTGAGTAAGGGGGTTCTATGTTATATATAGTCTTCAGGAAGACATTAAAATAACAGAGTGAACCTCATGGATGTCTATGGAAAGAGAGATTACATAGACCATCTTTGTTGAAAAGCCCCTTCCCTTGGATGTGACATACGTCTCTAAAGTCTAGCAGTAGCTAACATGTTATGAGTAAGAGGCTAGGTGGGAAAAGGAGTCTATAAGCAATGGACACGCCTTACAGTGTTTCCAGATTGGAGGAGCTCTACATCAAATTCAGAAGGTGCAATGCCTAAAGCACACAATAATTTTAGGGATACATGAAACTTTTAATTTCTTTTAAATGCAATGATAAAATGAAATTTTCTATCAAATGAAATGTTTTACTATGATATTAATATATTTGATTCTATCCTAATGCAGTGTAGAAACATGTACTTATATTTTTTGGAGAGGAATGAAGTCCAGAGGCAGCAATACATAAGTTTCATAAAAGTCACCAAGTACCCTGTTTTGGATATTCACTCAAGTGTGGCAGGATGCCAGCAGAAGTAGCTACTGTGAAGAGTTTGACAGTCTGAGAAGAAAGACTTCTCCTGAACATGGAGAGCAGTGGAGAGTGCAAAAAGGAAACAGAAAAGCACAAGAAACAAACAGTAAAGAGTTTTAGGTGGAAAAAGTAAGATCTCAATCCTGGAAACCAAACTAATAATATGATAAGAAGAAGGGCTTGATTTTAGTGGACAAAATAGAACATCTCTTGACTTGATTTTTCTTATTTACTAATTCAAGCATTTATTTAGGTTAATATCTTTTGGTGAAAAGACACTTAGATTAGATGAATAACATTTTGACAAATTCCACTGGAAAAGTTCATACAGTCTTGGTACAAAAAACAATTTACTAAACCAAGTTTAGGTTTTTACTTCAGATAGAAATGATAAACCAAGTGTGAATTTTATAAATACCTCAAATACAAGTGTCATTGATGTTTCCAATTTAGTCAAATTATAATTTAATACTGTTTACATTCTTAAAATTTTACTTGTTTATGCCTTCATTCAGAATATAACTTAAACTTTCATTTTAATTCCAGCCCATTAGACTCATGTTATTCTTGAGAAAAATATAATAGTAATATTGTAAACAGTATTTCAGAGAAATGTAAATTACTACAAATAAAGAAAAGTACCTGATGTATAAGCTTTGTTTGTTACTTTTTATTTTTCCTGGTCATTCTCTACTTTACGAAGTACAAGAACAGCAGTGCAAGGCATATTTTGTAGTAATTTCCTCCAAATAGAAACATTCTATTCTGGAGGAGATTTTATTTTTTAATGTAGGACTAAAATAAACTACACTAGGCTCAGGAAAAAGTGATGCATAAGCATTTAGGGAGTTCCTGAAACTTACAGGATTAACAAATCCCCTTGTAATGCTATATAACTTGACTACGGAGAAAAACTCCACCAGCAAAACCTCCTACAGGTTGTTCAAGGCAATCCAGAGATGCAATTACAGTGACGAACCTGTCTTTGAGTCATCTGTGCTCCTATAAAGAGCCCCTCATCTATACTCCCACATGTGTACTCTCCTCAATAAACTAATTGGCTCTTTTGTAGCATGAATCTTAGAAGGTCTTATTAATAAAATCAAACCTGAGCCAGTTATTGGGGTGAAATGCTGGATGGTCAGAGACAGAACAAGCCACAGCTATCTCACCTTACCAATTCCTCAGCTGGTCTTCTTTCCTCAGACTGGAGGCCTCTGAGTTCTCATCCAGAATGGGTCTCAGCTGAACTGCTGCTAGAAGCCTGAAAGCTTAACCAGGCCAAATGCTTCTCCAGGCCAAATGCCTACCCAGGCCAAATGCCTCGAGTTTCTGGTCCTCACGCCTTTTATACCTTTCTGCTTTCTACTACCACTCCCTGGGATTAAAGACTCGCTTTCTGGGATTAAAGGCATGTGTCACCATGCCTGGCCATTTCCAATGTGGCCATGAACTCACAGAGATCCAGAGGGATTTCTGTCTCTGGAATGCTAGGATTAAAGGCGTGTGCTACCACTGCCTAACCTCTGTTTAATATTGTGGCTGTTCCGTCTCTGACCCCAGGTAGGTTTATTAAGGTACACAATATTTTGGGGAACACAATACCACCACACTCTTTAAACCAGATTTTGGTGGAATTATTTATTTGGTCTCCTGGTGGTGCCATATTTGCAGTGAACAGACATGTGTTCAGGTCTCCCCATGAAAAGTCACACAATAATGTCTTCATTTACATTTCTATTTTTGTGTGTGCACTGTATGTGTGTGTGCATGCATGTGTGTGTATCGTGAATTAAGGCCTACTTTAGAGTTTGTTTCAGTGAACATTTCACTCCAACAACTTTTTCTTGGCATGCCATATTTTTTAGAATAGTATAATATAATTTTTTTAAAGGAGAAGAAAATAATAAGAATCCATCAAAGCTATATAAGGAGAAGTTGGAAAGTGTTCGGGGGATTTATTGCAAGTTTCAATAGATAGCTTTATTGCAATTTAAAGAAATTATGCTATTGTCACTGCTGATACCTTAGGAAGTATACTATATTAATAGGGCACCATGTGGACAGTGACATTTCACTTAGTCTGTTCTGTAGAGGCTAGGAAGTCAATCAGGTGAGAAGGAGGTGAGAAAGAAATGGGAGGAGAAATCACTGATATATTCTTTACTATCAAAAACCTGTTAAATTTGTAAAAGCATTAGATTTTATGCTTAATGAATTTGAGATCAACCAAGATCATGGAAGCTGTTGTGTTGAGAATTGATGTTTGGAAGTTACTGAGGACAGGCAGTATCCAATAATGGTTTGACCTGAGATAGTAATATGAAAAGTAGCTTCTTCATGGCTGTATTTGATTATTGATCAGAATTTCCTGGAGAAACATATGTACAAAGTAAAGAAATCTATGAGTAAAAATTAATATAAAGATGAAGTGTTTTTATCTTTAAAACTGGAAGAAGTCATTGAACATGACACATGGCTAAAACACCACTATCCAAAGAAGCTGGGGTCATAGGATTGTTAGTGTGAGACTAACCTGCACCGTGTAGTGAGACTTCTAAAACTTAGTAGGTTTATTCACTGTTAATGGTAAAGGAAATGACAGATGATGGACAACTTGGAGGGAAGAGAATCAACAGGTCTCATATAGATATAGAAGCTTAAAATGTCTGTATGAGCTCCAAAGAGCCAGTTCATGCACTAGGGATAAATCCTGGCCCCACTGCCAGTGGCCTCCCATACTGCTCAAGCCACACAACTGTCACCCACATTCAGAGGGCCTAGTTCGGTCCCATGCAGGTTCCCCAGTTGTCAGTCCAGAGGTTGGTATGTAAAATGGAAAAACAAAACATTTTAAATTTAAAAAGTTTATATGAAAAGCAACAAAAGAGAGGGATAAGCAGTTATATGTCTATGCATAGAAGAATTTGTAGTTTTTCAGAAGACAACTGGAACTTCATGTCATCATACTGAATGCAGTCACCAAAAGTTCGAATACAAAACAAAATACAAAGACAACTTCAATTTTGAGGAATTCCATCACTAAGATCCAAAGGGAAATATGCAAAAGGGAACAAAACTGTGGACACATAGTCAAAATTGAGAGAGTGTTGTTCTAGATTAACACTAAAAGTTATTACATGGAGAGGTAATCAACTGTAATTCTTCTCACCAACTTAATGATTATAAATGCTGACCTTTGGATTTATCAATGTGGAGATCACTAGGGTTTCACAAGAGAATAGGAAAGAATGTTACTGAAGTGGTTCAAGAAAGAACTGGATGAGAGGAAGTAAAGAATATGTGTGTGTGTGTGTGTGTGTAATATTTGAAAATACAGCAGTATTGAGCATTATTTCTATTTATGCTTACGTAATTGCAAACATTTAGAGAATCAGTAGTGAACCATGAACCTCAAGACAAAGCTAAACAAATTCTTAAGCATTTTTTTAAATTAAGTTCTAACAAGGAATCTATTCTGAGAATTGTGAAGAAAAAGAGGATGCTTTAAAAAAAGAGAGAGAGAGCAAATTAACAGACTTAAAATATACAAACTATTTCTATCTAAGTGCATTTTTAATTTCTAATTTTATTGACAAAAAGGGCGCTAAATACAAAGGATTATTGAATTGTGGGAATAATTATAACCAATGCCCAAAATGGCCTAAGCAAAGTCAATGTGAAGGTCAAGTCTATCATCAGCTGAACCCATCACTGCTCTTGGAGAAGCTCAATTCTTTGTTTTGTTATCTTCCACCTGAAAAGCTGAAAACAGATGAGTCACATATTTTCAAATGTGATCAGTTATTCAGGCCAAGAGTGGATAGGAAATGAGCAACACAATGCCTTGTGATTTACTGGGTAAGTCCAAGTGTTTTATTTCCTAAATAAAACAATTAAGTTTCCAAAATGAATTAGGATGAGTGATTTAATAACCTACCAGGTCATAAGTTGACAGAGATTGATTAAAATTTATTGTAGTAAAGGCAAGCATAAATAAAAGCAAGAAATGTTAACCTTGGTAAATTGGGTGCCTGAGACATGTCAAGTGTGCCATGTAACATTGGGCATTTTTTTGTCTCGAGTGTCTCTACTTAGCAGAATAGAATTTGAGTCTTAATTAAGGAAAAGATAATTTTTATTCTGGAAAACAAACTTGTAATTTGAGAAGTAATTCACATCGAATCAACATAATAATAGAAATTATACATATACACATACATATGTATACTAATATGTGTGTGTGTATATATATATATATGTATATATTTATATTAGTCTCTACTTGGCCTAAGAACAAGGTAACAAGAAAGAAAAAGCACAGTCAATACAGTCATGGAGAAACATCATAATGAAGAGCAGAATTCAGATAGCTGGATGTGTCTCTAAGGTGTGGTGAGATGGAAGAAACCAGTCTATGCCATATAAAATGTTTGTTTAGAAACAGCTTAATTCATGATTATACTGAAAGTGTCTTTTACCTTTTGGCTGAACACTCTAAGGATTCTTTAAGTCAATGCTATTTTAAAATATGAACTTAAGTTAATCTGAGGGAAATGAAGATTTCATAGGACTCTTTCAATACTTAAAGCACAAAGGCTTCTCATTGAAAAAGGAAGAGTATTTGAAGACGTAAGTTTCCTGGTCTTTACCTTATAAAGTTAAGAGAAACTTTTCAAATCCTTCTTATTTTTTCTCTAACTTTATGAATTCAAGATTCCACATTTTACCTACATGGAAAAAGTCTTAAAACTTTTGATGTTCACCAATACCAATCACTTAGCTGAATTTACTTATTTATGTTGTATACAGTAGGACAGTTTTAGAAAATGTACTAACATATTTACATATATCACATGCACAAACACACTTTAAAAAGAATTAAAACTGAACATTTGTTTTGTATTAAATATTCATTAGGATATTTGAGGGAATAAAATATATTCATAAGCTGGTTTAAATTTTTAATGCAAAAGATTTTTACCGCCAAATGGATTCATTAAAGACGAATCTTAAATTGATGTGTTTTTCCTTTAATAAATATGCCAAGTTTAATTATCCAAATCTAAATAGTATAGGAGAGAGTGAACATTAAATCCACTGTAATATTATTTTATGCTGTATTATCTTTATTGATATAAATTTAATTAAAGAATGAATTGGCAAAGACCAAATTGCTTAATTATTTAAACAAAGCTTTACTTACTCATCGCCAAACCTAAAGCTTAAACATGCCGCAAACTAGCCTGTCTTTAGTTTCCTACAAGGACATTCCATGGAAATAAATTAGGAAAAAACATAGCAAGTACATTTTTAATGTTTTAATCTAATAAGTAGACACTTTAATCAAGTACTTCAGAGAACACTCAGTTTTTAGCTGGTCAAAAATAAAGTTCTGAAGGCATGTCTAGGGAATGTGGTTTTCTGTAATTCTTTTTAGGTTTTGTATTTTATAACTTAGGAACAAACATTACTTGAGCTCATATATTTTCAATCATTTGCCTTCTGTTGGCTATTCACACAATTGGAAACACAAATTAAGCCATGATAAATACTCCCTGAATGTTACACTCCTATGTACACGTTTCTTCATTTTTAATATCTAATTTATAGTTGTGCAATAGGTAAATATTTATAAGTGAACAGAAAAAAATCTTGGAAAGTGAATAAATGAAAGAACGAGTGAATAAATGAAATATTTCTTCTTCCTTTAAAAAAAATGGAAGCATTCAGCCTTGAGGCATTAAATGGCTTAATTGTGACAATTGGAAAGATTGAAGCTCCAGCTGATAAGCTAAGAGTCTCACTACAGCATATATTCTCATAGAATCAATAGCTTAAGTACATAAGAACTGTGGAAATAGAATTTAGGAGTGATATAATAGCAAGAACTTGTAGTTCACTGTCTCCATAAACATTAACTCAAATGATCTTAAAATCAGAGATAGCAGACAACGAATGAAATCACTACTAGATCAGAGAAGTAAATGAAGACTCTAAGCTGAAGAAGAGTATGTGAGACATAAGATAAATTTCTGTGATCTGGTGAACAAATATATAAATTAGATAAACATTCCCAAAACAAAAGGAAATTTGAAGAAGTAATTTTTGCAAATAAGATAGAAAACATTTGTGTCCTTCTAGAACTTAGGTTCTGCTGCCTAAGCTCCAATATGAAAGTACAAAAAGAAAAAAATGTTTGAACCGGGCGGTGGTGGCACACGCCTTTAATCCCAGCACTCGGGAGGCAGAGGCAGGCGGATCTCTGTGAGTTCGAGGCCAGCCTGGGCTACCAAGTGAGTTCCAGGAAAGGCCCAAAACTACACAGAGAAACCCTGTCTCGAAAAACAAAACAAAACAAAAAAAAAAAAAGAAAGAAAAAAATGTTTGGAATATAACTAATTCTTGATAAGGATCCTTCATAAGAGAAAAACAGAATAATGGCTCAGTGAGGTAATTCCTAAGCAGGCCTAGCAAGCTGAGTTCAACACTGAAAACCCATGTTTGGAAGGAGAACTGACTCTGCAGAGTGGTCCTTTGACCTCTACGTAATAACTTGAGACAATGGTTCCTCTCCCCCTCCATACATACATCATATACACCTATACAAAATAGTATTAAGTAAATAAATATTGAAAATAAAAATTAATGGTCCAAAGCAACTTACTTACGTCTTCAACACTGTGACACATAGAGGGCCAAATGTAAGACAGGAAGATGAAGTTCTCAACATCAAATCAAATAGGACTCCATAAAAACAAGCAATGCAACTCTACTGTTCGCCAATTTCCTTGTCTAAGGATGTTGTGTACCATTGCCTGAACAGACTAAGGCCAGAAAGAAATGGAAGAATGTTCTTTCCATCTTGATTATAGAAAAAAAAAAGGGAGGTGATAAGGAAACTATGATATTTTCACGGTTCAACATTCTAAGTTTTGAAGAGTGTGAAGAGAGTAACATGAATGTGTCTGACAGCAATTAATTAAAAGCCCAAGGTAGATTTAATGCTAAGATGTTAACTATGGTAATGACACATTGGTCTTTATCCACATTGAACACATGACATTGAGTCACTATGTGAATAAATGAATACTCTACTGTTTCCTTCTTACTCTTCTACAATGTCAAGGTCTTTTTCATTTGCAGGCCTTTTTACCAGTGTCTCATCTATGCAGAGAGTTCTTGAATGTGTCTCCTTAGGCAGTGCCTTTTATAGGTCCACTAGACAGAAATATCAACTGCTCAGAGTGACCTTTGTAGAACATGGTCCATCGTACATGCCAAGCACTTTTGTATGGATTTTGCATACATCAATTTAATCATGATTCAAGCCCTATAGACTAACTCTTATTATATTTTACTTTGAGAAAAAAATAATGTTAGAAAGTGATAACCTTGATAACTGAAAATAAAATGACTAAAACAGTTTCTGTGTTAATAGATGTTCTTAGCTACAAATTTCTGAATCCTTAGTGTACACTAACCCACATCCGTAGATCTTACAATGCACAACTCCTTAAAGTTACCTTAGTCAAACATTTCCTGGTAGATTTTGTGGTGATAGGTTGTGTACCCTAATAAAATTTGCTTGAAATCAGAGAACAGAACAAGCCACTAGATTAAACATGGGGCCAGGCAGTGGTGGAACACACCTTTAATCCCAGTACTTGGGAACCACATGCCTTTTATCCCAGCACTTGAGATCTCATGCCTTTGCTTGGGAAATCACATGCCTTTGATCCCAGCACTAAGAAGGAAGTGATATGGTGGGCAGAGAAAGGTATATAAGGCTTGAGGAGACAGGAACTGAAGCCTTTTCGGGGGAGGAATCACTTTTGGCTAGAGAGCCTTTTCAGGCTGAGGAGTTCCAGAGCTAAGAGGTGACTGTGGCTTGTTCTGCTTCTTTGATCTTTCAGCTTCCACCACAATATCAGGCTCTGGGTCTTTTATTACAAGACCTTTAGAAATTCGAACAATAAGGTGTCCATTATTTACAGAGATCTCTCCAAAGAGATGAAATGCTTGCTCAATTCCTATACTTTCCATATATATATATATATATATATATATATATATATATATATATGAATTAAAACACACCTCCACAGCAAAAAGAGAAACTGGCTGTTATCTTAATTGCATTAACTTTTATATTTATACCCTTGGAACAATGTGCTATTTTGGTCTTTCCCACTTCAGTGGATTGTGTTTTTCTGCCTTACATTTACATAAAAAACACTTTATATTATGGGATCTTAATGGTGGTAACTTGGCCAAATATAGAAACAGCATGTAGGCCTCCGCACCAGAGAAGGCATGATTCGCTCACTGGTTCAAGGATCAGACCCAGATGAAGTGAGCCAATGCCTCACTTATCTGCAGATACAGAAACTGAATAATGGTTCCCTGTCAATGAAAAGGACACCAAGACTAGGGTGCTGTCATTGTTAAGGGGCTAAGTTGGCTGTCATTGCCCTTGCATCAAGCTGTAGGCCCTGAGGACATGATTAGTAGAGGAGGGGACATCACCAGAACTACTGTAAGAGGATAAAAGATTAAAGTCATGTATTCTACAGTGTAATTGTAATTTGTAAATTATCACGAGGTTATTTTTAGATAAAAAGTGCACCTAATAAATGTTTAAAGTAGGAAAAGATACCTCCTGAGAAAATAAAATGCTGACAGATATGGATCTGCCTTTCCAGTTACAGAAAATAAACATTAAATCTGAGAATGACCTCTAAATGACTTTCTAAGCATAATTTAGAAAGGCCAAACAATACGGAGTTTGCTGGGTTGCAAAAGAGCTGGCTGGCTGATCTCTAACCATCTCTAGACAGCAGCAGCATGCTCTCAAAATAAGATGTGCTACCGAGTATTTTTTCCAGTATCATGTTTGTGAATGACAAGAGAAAATACAACTGTGTGATACTTAAATATACCATGTCACTGACTGATTTGTGTGTGAGCCACAGGACCATGAATGGAGAGATGAGAAGAGCAAGTGTAATTGGCCTAATAAAAAGGACAAAGTTTTGAAGAATCCCAAACACCCTTCTGTCTAGGTAGATTTGAATCTGCTCATACAAAGGAAGGTACTATGTGATAGAGAAAAAGGAAAGATTCTGTCCAATTAAATGTGACTACAAACTCTCTTCTGATACTCTTATTATTGAAAGTTAAAGACTCATCTAAGGACTTTGTACTAGGTGTGTTCAGAAGTTCATATGTATGCATATGCATCACATGTATATGGAGACCAGAGGCCAACAACAGGGTCTTTCACTGGACCTATAGAATTACTGATTCAGCAGCTGAATGGGTCTAGCTGTAGACCCATTGGATAGAGCTCCAGGGATCCACCTGTCTCTGCTCCCCCAGTGGTAGGATTATAGAAACAGGATACTCTGCTGGCTTTTTATGTGAGCTCTGGGAATCCAAACTCTGACCCTCAAATTATATACCAAGCATTTTATCTGTTGAATATTTCCTCTGCTCTTATTCTATGTTTTTAAGTATGTATTATTGATTTCCTTATCTGTGGGGAGAAATGGAATATAGCTAACACCACCCTGCCCCCAATATGGCAGCCCATTTCTCCAGCTGTACATGTATAGGCCATTGTGAAGAGTTCTCTGGGTGGCTTCACCTACAAAACACTTCAATAAGCACTAGAATAGTTAACCCATGAAGATATGAGAGCCAGACTTGAAGAGATGGTTCAGTGGGTAAAAGTATTTGTCATGCAGGTGTAAGGACCTGAGTTCAAATCTCCAGAACCAATGTGATAACCATAATTTGTATGTCTGTAATTCCAGCACCTACATGGAGACATGGGGGGAAGGAAACAGAAGAATCTTCAAAAACTGGGCGCCAAGTAACTTGATATAAGCAACAGGAAAATAATGAAGTGGACCCTGTCTAAAACAAGGTAGAAGGTGAGGCCTGACTGCCACTGTCATCCTCTGCCCTCTACCTGTGTTCCATAGCACACGTTCACCCATATTCACACACACACACACACACACACACACACACACACGCACACACACGTACACATCATACACACATGGTGCATACATGCACCCACACAAAAGAAATATGAGCAAATGCTAGGCAATGGTGGTACATGCTCTCAATTCAAGCACTTGGGAGACAGGCAGGCAGATCTGTGTGAGTTAGAGGCCAGCCTGGTCTACAGAGTGAGTTCTAGGACAGACCCTAAAGTTACACAGAGAGAAACCCTGTCTCAAAAAAAAAATCAAACAATAAAAGAGAATAATAAAATGGAAGATTTAGCTTCAAGGTAGTAAGTGGTGTGAACTCTACATGACAAGTAACTAAAAAGAGAAAGACAACCTAAGGATGGAAGAATAAAGAAATATAATTAGCCAGGTGGTGGTGATGCACGCCTTTAATCCAAGCACTTGGGAGGCAGAGGCAGGTGAATCACTATGAGTTCGAGGCCAATCTGGTCTACAAAATGAGTTCCAGGAAAGGCTCCAAAAGCTATGCAGAGAAACCCTGTCTTGAAAAACCAAAAAAAAAAAAAAAGAAATATAATTAGACAGTAGAAAGTTCTATTACATTGTATGAAAACAGAAATCAACAGTGCTGGGAAATATATGCTATTTCATTGAATGGTTTCACCTTCAGTACAGTAATAGTGGGCTTCGGTAGAGTTGCACACCCTTGTAACTATGCTTACTTTTAAGAGTCAACAAAATCCCCATTACTTAAAACAATTATTTTGAACTTTTAGTCATTGTGAGTCTGCAATAGAATCCTATGGATATTTTAGGCCAACTTTACTGATTATAGAACTTGCACACAGTATTATACACAGTAATCATCTATAATGCACAGCTTGATGAATTTTGACAAGTAGATTAAGACATGTATCATTTTACATTTAAGTGGGAACCAGGAATTTAGCCTGTGTACCCTCAGGCCAGGATTAAATTAGCAAGAATGATTTATTAATAAACTATTTGAGGATAAGTAATTATAGGAGTTAAAACTCTCTGACTTCATGTATCAAAAGAAATGTCACATAAAATTGCCAAACATGAACATTGTTTAAAAGGAAAAAGTAATTAAAATAAATATTAAGTAATTGAAATATTTATAGGATGAATTTGTAAATTGTCAATTATGTAAGATATATTTAATACATGATAAACTCCTAAACACACATTTTAAAGACTTATACTTAAAACACAATACAGCCAGGCATGGATTGTGTGCACCTGTAACCCTGGCACTTGGTTGAATACAACTTGTAATTCCTATACAACTCAAACACCATTATTTTTTTAATCACCAATTTCCTAGGCTACTAAATACAAATGTGTGTGTCTGTGTGTAGACATGCATTTGTCTCTGTGCGTATGTGTATAGGTGTGTATGTGCATGAAAATAATGAGTATACAAATCTGATCATTTAAACAGAAGAAATAAAAGTAAGTCCAAACACTTTGTAGTTTATGAATAATAACTAGTCTAGAACTTGAAAGAACTATGTTGGAGGGAGAAAATCATGAAAAGGACTCTGTCTACCTTAATGCCAGACATGAAAAATATGCTGATGTATGCAAATGAGTCTAAGCAGAAGAAACATTGAAATACTTTTGTGGATCTTTTATATTTTTAATATTTGAGGAGAACTATTGGGTCTGAATCACTCTGCTTGTATTATTTCCAAATTGCACTATCGCCCTTTTCTCCTAAGTGTGAGTTAATTTATTTCCTAAGGAAATTTTGCATCTTACATGGGTTAGAGCATTGGAAGAATTTTGATTTGCTGTATATGTGTAAGAATTTATCTATATACATCTGGTGAAGGATTAATAACTATAATATCAAATAACTCAATGACATTTCATTAATATAAGCTACTTCATGAAAAAACTGAACCATGAAAACTGAACCAAGTATTCTCAAAAGAAAAACACAAATGGCTAATAATATTTTTAAGAGTTTTCAACATCATTGAAATATCAAGGAAATGAATATTAAAACTGTTGATTCAGTCTCACTCAAGTCAACATGGCTATCATTTTTTTTAAAGGTAATGGAGGGGCCTGGGTAGGGGAGACAACAAATGCTGGTGAGAATCTGGGAAAAGAGAAACAGGTATTTTTATATTTAGTGGGATTATCAACTGCTGAAGCCACTAGGGAAATCAATATGGATATTTCTCAAAAAGCTAAAAGGATAGCTACCCTGTGGTCCAGCTGTATAACTCTTGGACCTATATCTCCACTACTCTATTTCACTACACTGATACTTGCACCTTTTCAATGATGTTCTAGTAAAAGTAATTAGAAACTTATGAGTGAAAAAAAAAAAAAAGAAACTTATGAGTGGACAATGAAAATGTGGTACATATACACATGGGAATTTTATTCATCTGTAAAGAAAAATGAAATTTGTAGGATTCATTGATGCAACTAGAAAATATTACACTGAGTGAAATAACCCAGTCTCAAAAGACAAATGTTACACACTGTTTCTTATTGGCGGATCCTAGGTTTATGTTTTATAACTACTTGGAGTGTCTCTAGAGGACAAAGAAAAAGAAATGAGCCTTTATAAGGGTGGGACTGACTAAGGGAATGTACACAGTAGAACACACGGAAGGTGCATGTAGAGGGAGTAATATGGGGGTGGAAAGGATTAGTGGGAAATGGAACCAGGGGGATAAGGAAAGAACTAGTCGGGGGGGGGCTAATAATAAAACTAGAGTTATATGAAAAATATAGAGAACGATATTAGTTTAGGGTAATTAAAATTTTAAAATAAAGATTTGCGTGGAAGTACCCTACAAGGTTGAACAATATTGCTCTCAGAAGTCATTGGTTATTAAATGAAAATTCAAGCGTCAAGTGTGAGACACCTCCCTAGGCATCATTAGTCATGGAGGACACAAAGGCTCCCCAAACAACACAAGCTATTGTTATTTCTCATGTTTACTCAATGCAACTAGATAACAAGACACTATTTCTCAAGACCCCACACACCTTGATTGCGGAACATAGAGAGCTAAGCTAAAAGTTTGCTCCTTGCTGGCTATCTTTCATAGTGCTAGAAGGTCCTATACAGGCTGCTGAGGAAAAAAAAATTAATGGTCTTTCTCAGCTGTGAACCATGCATATTATAGTACCAACCTGTCATGTAAGATGTGTCTACAGGTATAACAATGTCATGAATGTTACTGGGGTTACCAAACATTTTCTGATTAAGAAATTGAAACCTCTGAAGCATAATGGAATTCATGATATATGCTAAATGCTAGATTCATTATATATATGTGTGTATGTGTGTGTGTGTGTGTGTGTGTGTGTGTGTGTGTGTGTGTGTGTGCTAAATTCATGGTACTATAAATTTGATCAAAAACCCATAGCTAGGGAGGACAGAATTCCAAAGGATGATATTGAGTAACCAATTAATATAATTTTCTGTGGGGAAGACTATTTCTCTCATTCTAAGCCTGCAGTTTTTTGTCTATGGTTGAGACCTCATGTTAGCCTGTCTATTGCTGTGGTCCTTATTCAGGTCACATATAGGCATCCATGCTGATGGGACTGTATGGTAGAGTTTTCTGACATACCAGAAGACACAATCTCACAGCAAACTCCCTGCTCCTCTGGCTCTTACATTCTTTCCACTCACTTCTTCTGCAATGAACCCTAACCTTTAGGTACATGAGTTATGTTGTAGATTTGTTCATTGGGACCCGGCTACACAACCTTATATTTTAATTGGGTGTGGTTTTCTGGAATAGCCTCCATCTGTTACAAAAAGGAGTTTCCTTGATGAGGGGTGAGGACTTCACTTATATGTACAATTTTTAAAGCAAGAAATATAGATATAGATATAGATAGATACTCCTTATAACACTGAAAATGAGTTCTTTACATGTTTGTGGATGTATGCTAATATAAGCACAATTAAATAGATGTAACAGACATACTTAGGATAACTGGATAAATTTAATACTGTATAAAAGTATTGACCAGTGTTACACTCCTTGAATAAATCAAAAACTACATTTCTTTGTTAAAATGTGTCTTATGATATATATGCTGAAATATTTATGACTGAAGTGTCAGAATATCTACAATTCAGCTAAAACATGCATATTTGTGAGTGTGTGTCAGAGAGCAGAAAATGAAAATGTTAATTGGTAAGTCTCAGAAAATGTACGTTGATGTTCTCTTCACTCATTATGTGAATAGTGCAGATATCTCCAAGTACACATTTGTACTGGATTTCCTAGCTTAGAAATGGTTGATTCCTTCACTTATTTATCAAATTAAGAAACCCTGTTTTGTTTTTATTTGTTGTTGTTGTTGTTTGTTGTTTGTTTGTTTTGTTTTTTTCAGAACTAAGGACCAAACCCAGGGCCTTGCGCTTGTTAGACAAGCGCTCTACCACTGAGCTAAATCTCCAACCCAGAAACCCTGTTTTGCTTTCTAACACACATCCACGGTCCCAAGTCATTGCTGCTTGTTAGTTCTCAGATATATTTTGTCTGATAGTCTCAGAACCCATCTCATGTTTTGTATTAATGTCTTTGGAGAATGTGAAATTTTGTGTAGCTAGTGTCTGTTTCCTGTAAGGAAGTCAGAATAATCTTGCTGAACCATCACCATGTTTTAAACACCATCTGTGTTGTTCTAGTATCATCAGCACAAATCTCTGTAAGAAAATTGCAATACTTCTGTCCTTCACGAATTTCAGCTCAATGGTTCTTTTAATCTGGTTCAACATTGTATTCTTTCAATGGGGCACATAATGTTTAGTCCTTGGTCAAACATTACAGGCTATTGCCAAGACTCTTGGTTACTCTCCACATGGCAAAAGCCCAGTTGCTGAAGACAATACTCACATATCTTGTTAAACACAGAGTAGTAGAGCTGGTGACTGACTAGGTTTACCCCTACTGACTAGCTTTCATGGTACTAAAAGGTACTCTGCATTTTACCAGAGGAGAAAGGTAATAATTAACTCAATTATAAATCCTGGGACCTACAACAGTGATATGCCTGGAGATATATTTGTGCAGTAATGGTACAGATGTCATGGGAGTAGCCAACCATTTTCTTATAAATTTAAGGTCAATGGGTTCCATCTCAGGGAAACCATATCTGACATTGCCAAAGTGGACAAGAACCTGAGACTAAAAGCCGTGGACCTAGGAGAAAACCAAATATGACTATTCTCTGTCTTAGTCATTGTTCTATTGTTGCAAAGAGACACCATGACCAAGGCAAGTCTTTTATTTTAGTAACATTTTTTCATGTATTTTACATACTGACCACAGTTTCTTCTCCCTGCTCTCCTCTTGCTCCTCCCCTGGACTCCCATCTACCCCCTTTCCCATCCACTCCTCCTCCATCTCCATTCAGAAGGGGGCAGAACTTCCATGGGCTTGAACAAAGTATGGCACATCAAGTTGAGGTAGGGCCAAACTCCTCTCCCAGCATCACGGCTGAGCAAAGTAATCCAGTATGGAGAGTAGGTTCCTAAAAGCCAACTAAGTGCCAGAGACAGGTCCTGATCTCACTGCTAGGAGCCTTACAAACAGACCAAGCTACACAACTGTCACACACATGCAAAGGGCCTAGGTCAGTCCCATGCCGGCTCCCTAACTGTTGCTCAAGAGTCCATGTGCTCCTAGGTGCTCAAATCAGCTGCTCTGTGGGTTTCCCATCATGACCTTGACGCACCCCATAGATTGTGCAGTCCCTCCTCTATTTCTTCAGGAAGACTCCCAGCACTTGACCCAGTGCTTGGCTGTGGATCTCTGCATCTGTTTCCATCAGTTATTGGATAAAGGCTCTCTGATAACAATTAGGGTAGTCACCAATCTGATTACAGTAGATGGTAGTTCAGGCACCCTCTTCACTATTGCTAGGAGTCTTAGCTGGGGTCATCCTTGTGGATTCCTGGGAGTTTCCCTGGCACCAGGTTTCTCCCTAACCCCCAAATGAAACCCTCATCAAGAAGTCTCTTTCATTACTCTCCCCCTCCATCCTGCCCCCAACTTACCTCCAGTGCCCAGCCCTCCCAACCTGCTCCCTCAAGTTCCCATCCTCCTATTACTCCCCACCCCCAGTTTACCCAGGAGATCTCGTCTATTTCCCCTTCCCCCGGAAAATCCATACAGTCCTCTTTGGGCCATCTTTGTTATTGAGCCTCTCTGTGGCTGTGGATTGTAGGTTGGTTATCCTGTACTTTATTCCTAATATCCACTTATGATTGAGTATATAGCATGTTTGTCTTTCTGGGTCTGGGTTACCCCACTCAGAATGATTTTTTTCTAGTTCCATCCATTTGCTAAGGCAAGTCTTGCACAGCCTTGATGCAGGGGGAGGGGCTTGGACCTGCCTCTGCTGAATGTACCAGGCTCTGCTGACTCCCCATGGGAAGCCTTACCTTGTTGGAGGAGAGAATGGAGGGTGGGTTGAGGGGGAAAGCTGGAGGGACAAGAGGAGGGAAGAGAGGGGGATCTGTGGTTGGTATGTAAAATGAATAAAAAAATTCCTTAATTAAAAAAAAAAGAAAGAAAGCATTTCACTGGAGGCTTGCCTACAGAATCAAAAGTTTAGTCATGATCATCATGTTGGGGAGCATGACATCATGCAGATAGGCTCTGGAGTAATAGTTGAAAGCTACATCCTAATCCATAGGCAGAAAGAGAGACACAGGGCCTGGTGTGAGTTTTTAAAACATCAAAGCCCACTCCAATGACACACTTTCTCCACCAAGGCCACACCTTCTCCAATAAGACCACACCTCCAAAACCTTCCACTTCTTCTCAAATAGTGCCACTGCCTAATGGCTAAGCATTCAAATATATGAGCCTGTGGTGGTCATTCTTATTCAAACCACCATATTCTGCTAAAGGAGGATAGCAATAAAATAATTCCTAATGACATTCTGCTGTATGTATAGCTCAGTGCCGCATTCAGCCATCATCAGAGAAACTTCCTCTTGAAGTATATGGAGAGACCTACAATTCAACAATGTGTAGAGATTGAGAGACTTTAGAGTATTCAGTCCTAGATGGGTTGTCTTCATTGAACCCCTCCCAAGATTCAGGAATCTATGTGTAAGAGCCAGAAGGGATGAATAACTCTAAAGAAACAGTGTATTACATACAAAAACAGGGCTGACACACATATGAACTTAAAGATACTGTGGCAACACACAGAAGGCCTACACAGGTTCAATCCAGATGGGGTTCCCAACACTGAGTTAGTAGTGAACACTGGCTTTTACCACTAATCAAGAAGCTATCCATAATTGATACCCACTGAAAAAGGAAACATTAAGTTTATCCACTTAAATAACTTAGAAAATTTTTCTTTTTGTTATGACTATGAGACATGTCGGCTCCTGGCAGTACCAATCTACTTCAGAGAGAATATGGGCATTGAAGAAACTGCATATGGAGTTAACTTTCACTGTGGCAAAAGTTAGCCACTGGACAACAAAGTATCCTCGAATCAACTGCTGACATCAAGACAAAATAGACAGACAGGACACAAAACAAAGGACTACTGATTCTTGCCAAAACAAGTGTGGTTATGGCTTTATCAAAAGGTATCTTCTGGGGCCAGGACAATATGGTACCATCCCTGAAGTGGCCTTCGCAATCCAGAAAAGGTATAGTGCCCTTTTCTCCAAAGGCAGCTGAACAGACAGTGGGCCGATGGCTTCTGATGTGCAGTGGAACAGCAGCTGAAACAGTTATTCTTGAAGAATAACTAAGCTCACGCCTCTCAATAGTAGACTGGCATAAGTTTATCCACATATCACTGGATATATTAACCATATTTCAGGATGGGTCCCATGCCTAGGAGGACTTGGCCAACACAAACTCAATGGTATTTTTTGTAGACATTTTGTCTTACATTGCTTTCTTTGGGCATTTATTTTTTTTTGTCTTAGTGGTTTCTGTTCTGTAGTTTGGTTTCCATTTCTGTGTTTTTGTGATTTTTTTATGCGTTTATTTGTTTTCATTTTTTTCTTTGAAGAGATAATGAGAAAAAGAGCACAAAGTTGGGTAGATGGAGATGATATGGGAGGAAAATAGGCAGGGAGAAGTGTGAGCAAAATATATTCTATGAAAAACATTTTTTAAACTAAAAAAAAAGAAATTATATTTCTGACACCTTCTTGCAAATTCTTTTGACTTGAGTAGGTTTCATTTGAGATGCACTCTTTCAAAACGTTTTCCTTGAATCCTAAGCCTGTCTCAAATATTCACACCTCACACTCATCAACACCTGTGCTTTCTCTGCTCCCTATATCCTGACCATTAGTGTGTTTTTATTCTTCAACTGATTTTGCGTCATTAGCATCTGCCAGAGTACCTAAAAATGGTGCTTTCAGTAAACAATTGTCATGGTTATATAAATTAGTGATGGAATATTTATTAATTTAAACACTATATTACAGCAGGGATAATCAAAGGTGTTAGATGACCAATGGGAAATTGAGGATTTAATATTTTTTAATTGATTCACTTTCACCCTCCTAAGATAGTTTACCACCTTGTAGCTCTTGCTCTCCTAGAACTCTTTATGTAAACCAAATTGGACTTGAACTTACAGAGGTTTACCTGCCTCTAGTTTTGCAAGTACTGGGGATAAAGTTGTGTGTCACCACCCTAGGCAACAGTTTCCAATATGGACAATAGATTGTTTAGGAGCTTGAGTGTTGCCTCAGCAGTTAAAAGATTCTTACCACTCTTGTGGGACCCAGGATTAGTTGCTAGCACCACATGCTGCCTCACAAGTATCTCTAACTCTAGCTCCAGAGTCTCTGATGCCTTATTTTGGCCTCTGAAGTTACCAAAGATGTACAAGGTTTTCATGCATGTAGGCAAAATTTCCAAACACATAGAAGTACATAGATAGATAGATTAGTACATTTACATCTCATATGTAACTGGTTGATTTCTTTTGTGGAAATGAGTCTCGCTAGATGAAAGAAAATAAGTTTAAAATGCAGGAAAAGAGTTAACAAGGTCAGAACTCATAGTGCTTTGCCTAGGTCTAAGGTCTGAAAGAGTGAAATTAACTGAGAGAGGTATGAGGGAGGTAGAAATACTCTAATGATCCTGGGTGTGTGCATGGGTATATCACTTTGTCAGAACTTATCACAGTAGAAAGTAATATGGGCCAGCACCTTTCCTTGAAGTTGATCTCCTAAATATGTTGGTAGTTTCAATAACTCCTCAATAACATTCCAGAAGAGAGGGTTTTTCAGTTTCAGTATTGGGGATGAATACTATGAGATAATATTACTTAAGATTTCTGCATGGTAGTAAGAATTCTGAAATCAGTTTAAAAAGCCTTTTTATGGTAGTTTGTATATCAAAGCAAATTGATGGATCTCACACTAATATTATTCACTGATTACACCACCAAACTGTTGATTTTCCCCCTTGCTCATGCACAGACCACCAGGAAATTAAGACTGTCTTGCTGTATCATCTGCTAGCTGTGGGGAAAATGAGAACAACAGTCATTCAGATCTCCAGATCATTATCATCCATACAAGAACACAGAACCTCTGCAACTATGATCAACAAGGCCCTGGGTATTTCTTTTCCATATTGTATCCATTTATTGAATAAAAAACAATTATCTGACTAGAAGGTAGGTGTGTTTCTGTGCATATACACTAACTGATTCTCACTTTTTGATAGAGATATCCAATATTAGGGCTATGTTGGAGTAATTTTAAGGAAGAAGTCTGAAAAACTCAAGCAGGAATGATGAATCCAAAAACCTGAAATATCTTACAGAAATAACTGTAAAAGATGTGAATACTTATCTGAAATTTTCTTGTTAACTGTCTAATATGTATCATGTTAAACCAAATTGTATGGATCCAAGAAACTTTAGCATAGCTTCAGATCTTTTAAACCAGAGATATCCCTTGCTTTTTATTTTATCAGCTTGCGCACACGCACACGCGAACACACACACACACACACACACACACACACACACACACACACACACCAAAGACAATTGAGGAGGACTGATAGAAAAATAGAGGACAAAACGTTACTAGCTACTAGATGCACGTTTTGTGAATAATGGTAAGAAGTAGAAGCGAAGAACTAATTAACCCTTTCAATTGACAAAAAATTTGCCTAAAGTACAAATCTTAAGTTTTCTAGTGCATTTATTTATTTATTTATTTATTTATTTATTTATTTATTTTTTACTGATTCTTTGGGAATTTCGCATCGTGCAGCATAATCCCATTCATTTCCCAGCCCTTCTATGTCCACCCGCCATCGTTACAGCCTCTCCCACAAAAGAAAAGAAAAAAATAAAAAATAATAACATGGGAGGCCTACCATTTTCTGAAAGCAAACAGAGGAAGATGAGTGCACAGGGGAGGTAGGAAGGGGAACTGGGAGAAGAGGAGGGAGGGGAAATGTGGTCGGGATGCAAAAGCAAACAAACAGACAAAATACAAGAAAAAAAAAAGAAAAACACTTTTTTTTTTTTATTTGCTCCTCCATCCTTCCCACCTCTCCATCACATATTCCTTCATCCTGGTAGCATTGGAAGCTGCAGTGTGTCACGCAGTACGTACACCCTTTTGCCCAAACAGCCTTACTCACAAATGTTCACTGCAATAAGTTGTTGGTCTGGTTCAAGGTCTCTGGCTTCTGGTACACCATCAATACTGGACCTTTACTGAAACTTCCCTCGGATATCCTGCTTTTGCCACCAGTCATGGAGATCCCGCAGCTATGGTTCCACAGGATCGGTACCTTCACGTGGTCTAGCAGGTCATAGATGGGGTAGAGGTTGCGGTGGGCCAACTCAGAGCCCTGGGTGTGGGCTGAGTGATAATTGAGTTGATCAATCCAGGCCTCCACCAGAAACCACCCCTCAGAAGAGGATCAGGGCCATCTCTCTTATGTCCAGGCCACCTAGCCAGCAAGGGTGGGGCCAGCTCTCACAGGCCTGGCAAGGGGCGGGGCTTGTTCAGCACATATCTCTGAATCATCAACATGGCTTTAGGCAGCAGTCCAGACCATGGACATCCTCATAGACTTTGGTGGTAACACAGGCCACAGACATTAACCCAGACCCCAGCTGTGGTAGGGCCACAGACCCAGGCATCACCGGCTTTCAGGTGGCAGTGCAGGGCTCTCATATCAGCCTGTTCCTCACTGCCATAGCATCTCAAATACTGCCTCTCTCCACAGCATGTGAACCGCTCGACTTCTCTCTCTCCCATTTCTCTTCCATATGTTCGCATGGCATGGCACTCAGCAACTGCATGTGAGACTGCGGGTAGACCTCTGACTGCTGTCTTCTGCCTGGTAGTGGGTGGGCCTTTCCAGAGGGTTTTAACACATGAAGAAACAAATGACTTCATTACTCAAAAGGTTATAGAGTGCATTATATCACTCCAGAAAGTTCTCTATACCAAGTTCCCATACAATCCTCATTCTGAGGACCTTTCTGTTTATTGTAGCCATATATTAGCTTTATCTATTAACAGGTTTGGCACAAATGTAGCCCTGTGGCACAGTCTTTTTGTACCTGGCTTCTCTCTCAAAACCGAATATGCCTGAGAATTGCTGCCTTTGTATGACCAGTGGGCCTGATGCTTACAGAACCTTCTATTCCTTTCCTCATTTTGCAAAGCTTGTATTTTAAGTTCTGCTTCTGCTCTGAGGTGTCCATGTGATCCTCAACACACAGGCTGAGGAGGATGTGGAGCCTGAGTGCCATTGGGAAGGTTGCCCATGGAGACCAATGGTAGGTGAGGTCTTAGGGAACTCTCCAGGCTGAGCTGTTGCACATACTGCAGGAATCCAGCTAGGGTTGAGAGTGGTAGCACCAAGGGCCACCAATAGAGGATGAAGGTTCTCTGTTTCATGTTCAGCAATCCTCCCTGTGTCTTTACACTGTGACAATTCACTTGTTTCTTTAAATCTAGACAATATTCAATTTTCTGAAAATACCACAGATTATTTTTCCATGCACTTAAAGAAAATCTTGGTTGCTTCCATATTTTGAAAGCAATGAATAAACATCCACGGGCGTGAATGCCCATTAATATCCACATGTAGGTTTTGTGTGAATAAAAGTCTTCAAACATTTAAGCCAATACCAAAGGATGATCTGTGTTATATAGTGAAATTATATTTAGGTTCATTAGAAACCATGGGAAAATCTAGTTCCAGCTGTGGGAAGGCTGAGGAAAGAGGACTGGCTGAAATTCAAAGAGGGTGGGAGCTGCTACAAAGTGACTTACAGGCAAGAGCCAGGAGTACCTAATGATATTGTGAGACTCACAATCATACAGGTAAATATAATATATACTTGTGTATTATATAATGTTATATTATATAATTATATGATATGTATTATATATATATCAAAATAAATAATTAAACAATTAAATGAAACACCCTCAGAAGTTTATACCCTTACCAACCTGAGTCAGCATTTTATTGGCTCTGTGCACTCACCAGGATTTGATATGTTCAGGTCTTTAGGTTTTAGCTGAGCTAATAGGAGTGTAGTGACTTCCTTTCATTTTGTGGTTTTCACATCCCCCAGTGACATTCAATGCTGGATATGGTCACATATCAGTCATTTCACAGTCAGTGTTGAAGTTTTCAATAGTAAGGAGGGACTAGAAGCATCTTTTAAATCCTGGCAAAAGGAATAATCTAGAGTTGTCCTAAGAACTGCATTATAGAAAATAACGTATAAAAATGAAAGAAAACCAGTATCTGATAAGGAACTCTTATCCCAAGCATACATAAAGGCAAGTAGTAAGTATGTGAACAACAAAAACACAAAATGAGGAAAAGATTGTTTAAATCATAGCTACTTTCTCCTTGTGCCCATTTATTTGTTGCTGTTGTTGATTTTGTTTGTTTGCTTTTATTTCTTCAAGGCAGCTCTGCCATGAAAAACTGCACTTATGTAAGATTTAACAATTTCTGAACTGGGGAGATGGCTCAGACATGAAGAGTACTTGCTGCTCTTGAGGCAAATTATGGTTCATTTCTCAGCACCCACACGGTGATTTACATATAACCACCTGTAATGACAATTCCAAGATTTCTCACACCCTTTCTGTCATCCATGGGCAAAAAGCACTCATGTGGTATACATACATGCATATAAGCAAACACTTATATGCATGCACATGAAATAAATACTCATTGATTTCCAAAATCTAATTATATTTTATTCCTGTTTTTTTTTTAATCTAGCTTCTTAGTGTCTAAGTATATTCCTTTGAAACTGGGAAGTTTCTTATTATGTATCTTATGTTTATTATGTATATTATGTTTAAAAAAACAGTGTTTCAGGAGCTATTCTAGTACCTTCTCACAAAAGTGATTATACCATCAATATTCTCTTCAAAATATTTTCTCGTTTTTTCTCTTTGGAGACTCAACAGTTTTTGTTATATTTTTTATTTTGTAAATATTATTTTTATAATTTTTATTTTTATAATATTATTTTTACATTATTTAATTTGTAAAACTTAAAGAGCTTCTTATTGATCGAATTATCAGTATCTGATTTTATTTCTCTGTAATTAGACAAAATTTATGTCACGGTTATATTTTAATTTGTCAAATACACAATGTAATTTATATGTAAATATTTATGAACCATAGAATATTTTTGCATTATTTAATTTTGAATAAATAGACGTGTGGGCGCCGTTTATAGCTGAAAGTTTTTCTGTGTCCCACCTGGCCTGCGGTCAGGACAAATCTCTCATATCTGCCGGTCATGCAGCCACGCAGACCCAAATAAACACACAGGCTAATATTACTTTTAAACCGTGACCATAGCAGGCTTATTGTTATCTAGTTCTTAAATTTTAATTTAACCCATTTCTGTAAATCTATACTTTGCCATGTGACTTGTGGCTTACCGGTACTTTTACATCCTGCTTCTCATGGCAGTGGCTGGCAGGATCTCCTTGCTCTGTCTTTCTCCTTCCTCTCTTTCCAGTTAGAATGTCCCACCTAACCTTATTCTGCCTCACCATTGGCCAAACAGCTTTATTTATCAACTAATCAGAGCAACACATATTCATAGCATACAGAACGACATTTCCCCATCACTTTCACTGCTAGAGTGCCACGCGTTTGTGAAGCTCTGGGTCCCCCAGAGGGGCAGGAATTTGCCCCACATTGGGTGCCAGGTACAACTGTAATTAAGGAGGAAATTCCATGTAATTCATCTGGTAATCAAGAGATGTTTATTTCTGGGGTAACTTACAGCCAATAGGGGTTGGTTACAGGATCCAGGGGAGATGAAGTACCATTCAGCAGAGAATTCTGACTTGGCCTCCCATCCAGCTTCCAGGACCATGAGGTATCCAGAAGGGGTCAGCACATAAAACCTCCAGTCTTAAGGGGCTCCCTCTCAGCCACGCCCCAGGGGCAGGTCATAGGCAGGTATGGCAGTTACCTGCTGTCACTCTAGGGGCAGTGTTTCAAGATCAAAGCTGGAACAGATACCCACTACATAGATGGTTTCTAGATTTATTTTATTTTGTTGAATTTTTTTTGAAACTGGATCTCCTGTTTACATATAAATATTTATGAACCACAAACTTTTTGATTTAATTTGGAATACATAGATGGTTTCTAGATTTGTTTTATTTTGTTGAATATTTTTGTTTTGAGACTGGGTCTCCTATAAACCAGTTGGACCTTGAACACCTGACCCCCACCTTTTTTTTTAAAGATTTCTTTATCTATTATGTATATAGTATTCTGTCTGCATGTATGCCTGCCCAAGAGGGCACTGGAACACATTACAGACAGTTGTTAACTGCCATGTGGTTCCTGGGAATTGAACTCAGGACCTCTGGAAGAGCAGCCAGTGATCTTAACCTCTGAGCCATCTCTCCAGCCCCTGACCTCCAACTTTTATTAGCATGAAACACTCTACCTGGTTTTATTTTACTGACTTCTAAATCTATTTCCTTCTATAGGGAAATATGTTTCTTAGAGTGTCAAGCATTCAGTCAACTCATTTAATTACTAACATGTACTATCTGTATTTATCTATATAATTCTATATACACATAAGGGAGATTATTAGGGAGATCTTTCTCAAAGCAATCCATTAGTATAAGTGAGTGAAAATATTATCTGACTTTTCTACATATTGTTCTTTCTTTTCTATCTTCCCTTCTATCAATTATTGTGAAGAAACAGTTGAATTCACTCATTAATATTATTATCCTTTCAGTTCCATTAATTTTCCTTTGTGTAATTTCAAGTTACATTATTATGAGAATACATTTCAGATTTTTATAAAGTCTTCTAGATAAATTGAACCCATTATAAAATGATGCACCGCAAATGGTACATTGCTCTGGTCTCAAATTTACTTTGATAATTCTGGTATTTAGAGAACCATTCTGCCTTTATTATTAACAGATAACATTACTGAACCAAAACATCACTCTTTCCTCATTGGGAATAAGAGATACTTAATTCTGAATCTAATATGAGTATTCATGGCCAAGAAACACAGATTCAAGTTACCCAAAATTCTATGTTCCAGAATGGAACATTTGGTTAAAATTTTTATATTAATAAAACAAAGAAAGTTATAAAAAATTACTTTTCAAATACATTGACGGAAACACTAAATAATTGGAATGGGATCTAAGCTATCTGCTTCTGATGGAATCAGCCTTTGGGATGTTGGAAAATAGGGCTTATTGAGTACATTCTGAAAGATTTTACTGTTCGTCACAGGGTCAAACATAGATGGTAGCAAATAATGGATCTTTGGGCAGCTAAAGATAGCTCAAGATGATTGTAATTGGTCTCTGGACTTCAAAAAACTCCAACTTCTCCATAATCATTGAATCTCTGCTCATTTCCTAAACCTTGTTAAAGTTTCAGTGGAAATATCACCTTGTTTACTCGGAAATTTCATTCATAAAAGGTGTAAATTTTTATTTAAAAACTTTAGCCTATTTCTGTCTTTGTACTGTAATTATCCTTTGAATACTAAATGTTACATTCTTATCCTTTTTATATTTTTAATTACAATATAGTCACATTACTTCACCCCTTTGCTTTCCTTCCTTGAACCTTTCCTATGTCTCTTCCTTTCAACCCACCCCATGTCCTCTCAATCCCTCTCAAATTGATGACCTCTTTTTCTATTTTGCTTTGATATATATGCATAGATGCATATATACATATATTTGCATATACTTTTGCAAATACAACTTGTTGAGTCCTTTTAGTGTCCCTTGTGTGTGTATGAGTTAAGCTGATCTACTTTGTACTGAATAACCAATTAGAGAACTTATTCATGGGAGATGAATTCTTCCTCTCTTATCAGT
>CABHPQ010174997.1:0-42982 GCA_902168405.1 Peromyscus aztecus | reverse complement strand
TAAGAACTGTTGGCCACAAGGTCTGAGTGGACAATGAAACCTGGTCTGTTACAAAACATGGTCCCCAGGCAGAGTGGAGGTGCACAGGGCAGGTAACAGATGGACTCCTGGCCCAGGCTTACCTCTCAGTAGAGTTAGAAATCATGCCAATATTTATATATATATCTACATACATAGATATCTGAAATGGATGATATTTGGAAGGTGGTGGTACAGCTGTATGATGAAATCACTTCCTTTACCTGTGGGCAAAAGTTATAGTGGGGAACACTCCTCAAGCTGCCCCCAGACACCTCTGAGACAAGACTGCCAATTACGACATCTCAAGGTAAATGACAGGAGTTACTTCCACACTTAAAAGACCTAAAGAAAGCAAAGAGGTGATCTCTTTCATGTCTTCATTAGTGTATCCTTTTGTTGTTTGTTTTGTTTTTCAAGATGGTGGGTTCTGTGTAGCCCTAGCTGTCCTGAAAGTCGCTCTGTAGACCAGGCTGGCCTTGAACTCAGTGATCCACCTGCATCAGGCTCCTGAGTGCTGGGATTAAAGGCAAGTGCTGCCACCACCCAGCTTCATTAGTGCATCGTATAAAGACTGGCCGGATCCTGCCCCGCAGGTATTCAATCAACTCAGTGCCATGGCAGCTTTGTCCGATTTGCTAGGAGCCTCAGCTCCACCACAGCAGTAGATCTGGAGTGAGCATTGGTCTTCCTTTGTCTAATTTAGACTTTCCTCGACCTTGGACAGAACTGGTGATGCAGAAAACAAAATAAGCCAGTGATTTATGGTATGGTAGGTGATTTTAAAAATGTCATTGCATTAAAGAACTGGCTAGGTGGAGGAATTTTACAGTTTCCAATGGGTTAGCATAGGCTTCACTGGGAGAGTCTTGTTTTGCTTTTTATTTTTGTTGTTGTTTGTTTGTTTCATTTTTTGTATTTTTGTGCAGATCAGTCTCGATGGATGATTCCTTGGTGAACAGGGAGGGCAGGGAACAAGAATGGAACAGCAAATACAACGCTCTGTGGCTGGATTAGGTTCAGACATGAGGAGAAGACCAAGGAGATCCAGTACCAAGGTCAACTCCATGGGCCTTAGGGATCTTCTTTATGAAGACTTTGTCTCTGAATGAGCACGGTGCAGGTAGGGGGTGCAACGTAAGAAGTAAGATGATCTCACTAGGGAGGGGGTCGTCAGCTCTTTGCTACGAGGGTAGCATGAAGGGGGTGGGGGGCCAGAGACAATAGTGCCTAGACTGGTGTGTTAACATCAAATGTAGGAAATGCTCAAATTCTGGATACACACCAAGCACATGGTCCATAGGCTTCCCTAATAGACTGGATGTGAGGTACAAATGGAAATAAAATTCCAAGGATTATTGAAGATTTGGTCTAAACAACTGGAAAGATACAGTCTCTCTTTAATTTTCTGAGGTAGATGAATCTAGGACAGGACTAAGTTCACGGAGCTATAGCTAATCTCTGTAATTTAGAATATGAAATATGTTGAGGTTGCAATATCCTTCCCATACTCAAATAGAAACATCACCTACATGGTGGACAAGAGTCAAGAGCTCAGGTGGGGACCACTGGGTGACAGATGTGTTCAGAGAGCCCTAAGATTCCAGTACTAAGGGATGCACGGGCATAGAAAAGAGCCCTGGGATATGCAATCATTAAACATCCAAGAGATGAGGAGAAACTAAGTTATCCAGTCAAAACCGTTAAATGAGTTAATACTTTCAAAATGCTAAAAATTAGCCCATGGTAAACAACCAACAGATAGTCTTCACCCTTTATTTATAGTCACCATTTTTAATGAAGAAATAAGAAGTGAGCAAATAAAATACATTTATTGTATAAAAAAACAAAAAAATACAAAAGCTTAAATGTTGGAGCATTTTCATTTATAAGATAGTACCTGAGTGAATATTTGTAAATAACCAAATAAAATCGTGTAATAAATATGCCTTGAAAACTTACATATTAGCTGCATGATGATAGTAAAGTTTCACTTGGGAAAATTAACATTCAATACAAACCTAGAAAGTTTTACTTGTAATTAAATGAATTGCTCAAAGTTTTTTAAGTCAGTGCACGATCATTTTGGGAGAGAACTACTATCTACACATACGTAACTCTAATGAATACAAGTTTATGGTTCTGTGGCCTTCCTGAAGAAGTATGGCGCTGGGGGAAAAAGTGCTCCATTCACGGATGGGTGTGGTTCAGGTGCTACTAAGGGCTAGCCGCACACGAGGAGTGTTCTCTCTAGGGACCTGCTGGATCACTCCCCCATTTACACTGAGCTCCTTTGAAGGTGGCAAAGCCAAGTCTCAGATATGCCAGCCCCCTCACCTATCTTAAAGGGTGAGCTTTACACACACACACACACACACACACACACACACACACACACACGAGAGAGAGAGAGAGAGAGAGAGAGAGAGAGAGAGAGAGAGAGAGATTGATTAATTTCTCTCCATAGCCCAGGGTTCTTTCAATTCATTATATATCTTTTGTTGGCTTAAAACTCACAATCTGGGGCTGGAGAGATGGCTTAGTGGTTAAGAACACTGACTGTTCTTCCAGAGGGCCTGGGTTCAATTCCCAGCACCCACATGGCAGCTCATAGCTGTCTGTAACTCCAGTTCCAGGGGACCTCACACACTAATGCACATCAAATAAAAATTAAAAAACAAAAACCAAAAAACTTACTATCCTCCTGCCTCCACATCCTGAGTGCTAGGATTATCGGAACATAGCCACACTTGGCTAGATCCTCCACCTTTAAAAATAATTTTCTAACAATGATAAAACACATCATTAAAAATCAACTTTGTACTTCCAGTATAAAATTATTATGAACTACTACTTCGGTACAATTCTAAGGATTAAAGGTATTTGTCTCCTCAAAGTGGATCTAGTCTCTACTTTGCTGGCAACTGTACAGTTAGTTTAAAAATCTGGAAAAACATAAAATGTATTTTGACACGCTCCTCATACTTCCACCCGTTTGGCTCTCCCCTGAGTATTTCCAACAGCTCTGAAGATCAACACATACACGGGCAAGTGACACTGGGACTCAGCAGCTCCCCCTGCGTTCTGTAGCTTCATCTGCACGTCAGCGCTGGCAGCAACAGCTGTGTGTCTGGCCCTGTGTCTGGGGTTGCCTTGCGGTTGTCAGGCAGCGTACACGGTTCCTAGGAAGCGCTGGATCAAGTGCGTCCCGAAACCTACTGTCTCCCACCAGTTCCTGAATTACAAACTGGCGGTTTGGAGTCCCCACAACCTCAAAGCCATTGGGAGACAGGGGTGTGGGAGGCTGGCCAGACTGTCTCTACCCTCAGCCCAGGTTGCTGGGCATGTTGTGTCCCGTGGTTACCTACACCCTTTCTTCTCTGTGAACCAAGAATCTGAAATAAAAAGCAAAAAGCAGACCAGAACCAGTGAGTGGAAGGGAGGTGCTCATCTGGAAAGGGGAAATGAAGTGACATTTGGAACCAGGTCCCAAAGTGTATCAGAAATTCCGGGGGAGGGGGGGCGGGTAGGGCTGGAGCACACCAGTCTTCAACACGGAGGAGTGCTAGGGCAGCGGCGGGACAAGCACACTCACGGAGAAGCGGGGACAAGGACGAGAGGCCCTGACAAAGGCTGAGGGAAGAGCTGATGTTTGGGCCTGTCCGCTGAAGGCCAGGCTGTTAGCCTATTTCTCATCCTCCATGAGAGGCTTACATCAAAGCCGGTTTTCATTCAGCCAGCCTCTGAGGTTTTCCCATCTTGTTTTTGTTCCCTATCTGTTCCCCTCAACAAGACTAAGATGTGCCTGGCACTCTGCTTTTGTGCATGAGATCACTGGTGATGACAAAGTCACCTGGTTCCCAATTTGGGTATCGCACCTCCTCCCTGAGTGTCAGCAGGCACTGGGAAGTCAAACAGCAAGCAATATTTAAACATCATTAGGAAAAAAAACCCATTAAACCAAGGTTGTTCCCACATCAAAACACAGTTGCTGTAAATGCTTGCTTTCTAGTGGCTCGACCCATGACACTAAGGCTCCAACCAAACGAAGAGTGGCCTAAAAAAAATTTCATTCACAGGGGAATTTCCTCTCTGCTTCTGTGTTCCAGCATGCATGATGCATGTTTGTGTACGGGTATTCATGGGATAATCAGTGGTCCAGCATTCATGATGCATGCTTGTGTGTGAGTATTCATGGGATAATCAGTGGTCCAGCATGCATGATGCATGTTTGTGAACGGGTATTCATGGGATAATCAGTGGTCCAGCATGCATGATGTATGTTCGTGTACGAGTATTCATGGGATAATCAGTGGTCAACGTTGGGTGTCCTTCCTCAGGAGCCATCTACTTTGTTTTGGAAAGGGTCTCTAACTAGCTTGAAGCTTACCAAGTAGGCTAGGATGGCTGGCCAGCAAGCCCCAAAGGGTCCATCTGTCTCTACTCCCCAGAACTGAGGTTCCAAGCACACACCACCGTATCTGGCTTTTCTACATGAGTTCCAGGATTTGAACCAAGGTCCTCATGCTTTCAAGGTGAGCACTTTACTGACTGAACAATCTCCCAAACATCCATTGTGTGTCTTTTTTTTTTTATTTTTTGTTTTTTGAGACAGGGTCTCAATCACAGTTTGACCTTGGCTAGTCTGGTACATACTGTGGAGCCAAGGATAACATCTGAGTCACAGCAACCCTCCTGACTCAGCCTGTCAAGGGCTGGGATTATAGGTCCACACCTGGCCTAACCTATTCACTTTAAAGGTCGAACTGACAGGCCAGTGGAGAGTGTCTCTATGGCAGTTATTACTGCTTTGTGTGTGCACCAGAGTGACAGTGAAAAGGACTGTGTGCTGGTCCCCACATACCTAGTGAGCTGTGCCACATGTAAGATGAACAATGGCACAAAACCCTAACTGGAACATACCAATGTACATACTTGTCACCCTAGCAATCGGGAGGCAAGACCAGAGGACCAGGAACTCCAGGCCAGCCTTGGCTAAATAGTAAGTTTTAGGTCAGCTTTGGCTACACAAGGTTATGTGTCTCAAAATAATACAAAAAGTCAAATTGTTAAAGTATTTCCAGCTCTGAAATTACTAAGAGTGACAGGAACAGCAGCCATGGAGCATCATTCACGGTCATCATCCTGGGCATCCCAAGAGCTGGAATTTGTTCTCTACTAATTCTCACCTCTAAGAAAACGGAGTTACCTTGGGATGGCTACTTCTACGACCCAGGGAATGTAACATAAACAAACACAGACAGACAGACAGACAGACAGACAGGTTGGAAGGCCCACTGTTGTCAAATAACATTTCAAAAACTTCAAGGTGCTAACAGGATACTGGAGTAAGGGGCTTTCCCACCGGCCAAGGTGGGAGACTCTGAGCATAAAGTACAAGCAGAGTATACAGGCCAGTTTTAAGTCAACTTGACACAGGCTAGAGTCATCCAAAGGAGAGAACCTCAATAGAGAAAACACCTCCATAAGATCTGGTTGTAGGTAAGCCTGTAGGGCGTTCTCTCAATTAGTGCCTGGTGGAGAGGGCCCAGCACATTGTGCATGGTGCCATCCCTGGGCTGGTGGTTCTGGGTTCTATCAGAAAGCAGGCTGAGCAAGCCATGAGAAGCAAGCCAGTAAGCAGCACTCCTTCATGGCTTCTGTATCAGCTCCTGCCTCCGGGTTCCTTTCCAGTTTGACTTACTGTCCTGAGTTCCTTCAGTGTTGGACTATGATGTGGAAGTGTAAGCCAAATAAACCCTTTCCTCCCCAGCTTGCTTTTGGTCATGGTGCTTCATCACAGCAGTAGTAACCCCAACTAGGACACACAGCAAGACGGCCGTTAACAGTGAGTTCCAGGCCAGCCAGGACTATGGAGTGAGATCCTGTCTCAGCCCCCACTCCCCTCCAAAAAAGAGCAGAGCATGGGGTTGCACACCTATCTATGGTGCTGGGGAGACGGCTCAAGGGCAAAGTGCTCACTGTGCAAGCACGGGGACCCGAGTTTGGATCCCCAGCCCCCACGTAAAAGCTGAGCGAGGTGGATGTCTGTAACCCCAGCCTTGGGAGTATAAACAGGTCGATCCAGGAAGCTCTCTGACTAGTCAGTCTAGCTGAAATGACAGTCTTGAGGTTCAGTGAAAGACCTTGTCTGAAAAAACTGAGGTGGAAAAATATGAGACAGACACCCACATCAACCTCTGCCTCCACGTGCACAAGAATGGGTGAGTGTACTCAAGCACACTCATGTATACACTCCCTCCTCCACAGGAAAAAAAGTCCCAAATCCTTTCGTCCTCTTTACTTCTGGAAGTCTACTAAAACCCAGGAAGGAAAAAAATGATGGATTAGAAATATATTCAGGATCATATTATGCTTGAAAGTTATTAAACAATCGCAGAAATACATTACTTAAACCATCGTCTTAATGTTTTTGAGCATGTTTAAGTGAATATGCAATACATTTTAGAATTAATGCTTGTATATTTTATGAGCTGTTTAAGGTGCCTGAAGACTCCTAAGTAATAAATATGTTGTAACAATTTAAAGTGTTTCAGAAAGATAGTCAATTTGGAAGTTGATTTTTAAATGCTCAAGGAAATTGGGTTTCATAAACTTTTGTGGTTTTTTTTTTTCCTGTGTGCATTTCACAAAGTAAACATCAGCGAAGCGCATAGAGTTTGGAGAGCTCTTCATGTCCCGAAGTCCTCCAGTCAGTCAAAGAATCAATCATTGCTATAAATGCATCCTTTGAAGCAGTCTGTAAGGACAGAAGCCCCAGAACCCCTGCTGGAATCCAAAGAAAGGGTTTTAGAAGCACACAGAAGAACAGTGTGAGCCATCTATTCCCACCAGAAACAGAAACTTCTTTGGTTTCATTTTGTTTTATTTTTGCTTATGCATTTAGTTTTTGTAGTGCAAGGGATTTAATACGGGGCTCCATACACACCAGAGAAGCATTCTACTTCTGAGCCATATCCTAAGTCAAATTTGCTTGGTTTTAAAGAGACATGAATGACAGCCTAGCAAGATCACATATTAACAATGGTGCGGATGTGACCCATTCCAGCTGGAGTTCTGCTTCTCACTCTTTTATAGCCACGTGATTGAAGCTGTAGTGAAGGTAGGCTCCTGAGAGCAAAGGAGAATCCAGGGAGTGCTGGCTCCAGGGAAAAGGGGAAGTCCAACAGGTCAGTGTTCAGAAAGCTACTGTGTGACCTGCCTCGAGGACGCCATGGAGTGAAAACATGCTTCTCGAAGACAGACAAGCACCAGCCACATTTAATCTGATGCATGAGAATAAACACAGAAGTATAAGAAAACCACATGATTTTGGCAAGTCATTCCAAATGTTAATAAATATTCACCACATTCAGTACATACTGGGTAGAAAATATAAAGGAAAACAGACACAGAAACAGAAACCACTCATCTGCCCTGTTCGAGTTATGAGTGTTCCCTTCATGCCACTGGTCTGGATGAATGAAAGAGGCAACTTAGAAAAGAACTTCTGAATTAAAATAAAAAACAGTACCCCCAGACCAAAACAACACAACAAAAACGAACCAATCAAACAAACAACAACAAAAAAAAGGTGAAAAACTAGAAATGCCCTGGGATGGCAAGTTATCTTTCTGTGAAATGAAGCATTAATTCATTCATTCATCCCAAGTGCTGGTATCACACTGACTGAAATTAATTATTTAGCATTTTACATCATGAAGATAAACCTGAAATTATAAGTCCAACAAGGGGGCTGGACTTCTGCATGGCACTTAATACACATTGTATGTACACCTATAAACATTGCACTATCCTTTGAAGGCACTCGGTTGAGTTGGGGAAGACAATTCCGACCAGCTTTTCATAATCACGGCCTTTTTCTCATCTCTTCTTCCCAGTCAAACTCTAAGGCTTCGTCATCTAGTTCTGACAGAGCGAAGAGGGAGTGTGTGGAAACATTCGCTCTCTGGGTGGACGGCTGCAGCTGGAAAGAGCGCCTTTGCTGGCCCCGCCCTGGAGCTGCGGCTGCAGGAGGGCCCTGGCTTCTCTCCCCACAGTCCTTCCTTTCAGGAGGGAGGGGCTCTGATTTGGATTCTGGTGTGGAAGCGAAGGAGAAGTTTGCCAGTCTGGCTAATGTGCCAGCATGAACCTTGCTGCTTTTATTCCTGCAGGAAACCCCTTCCTTTCTGTCTTTCCCACAGGCTAGATGAGAATGCCCAGCCTGGTTCCCAAGCTCCAATTCGGGCTGAACAACCCTTCTTTCAGGCCCCTGTTCCCTCTCCTCTCTTGGTGGATTTCTCTCTGGTAGCTGCCTTGAGAGCGCCTTTGTCTTTCCCTGCAGCTGGTCAGAGCATCTGTCTCCTGAGGTAGATGTCAACTTTCCTGGGCCCTCCACAGGCACAGCTGCTTCTCTTCTTGTTCTTTGTTGGGGAATTTTAGAACTGTTGATTGCTATTTTAGTAGAACTGGGAGGCACAGGGCTGTGGCCTTCAGAGGAGTGGCTCAGTTTTGTCTTCCGTTTGAAAGTGAATTTGGCCAGTTTCACCAGTGGAGTATGCAGAGTCTCAACACTTTCGAGTTCAGGCTCTCCCACCTGAGCAGGAGATTTCTCTCTCTTTCTTTTGGGTGTTCCCGTTGTTTTTTCTGGTTCAGGCAAAGGGATGGACGGGGGAAAAGGGACTGTGGGCGACAGTGGTCGCACCCGGGTTGTACTTCTGCGCAAGCTCTGGGACCCCTCTTTCTGCAGCTTGGGGAGTCTATGGAGAACCTGAGGCAGTCCAGAGTCTGGTTCATCGCCCTGTCTTGCTCCTTCAGATACGACTGCTGCCTTTTTAGCCTTTGTACTCGTGACACTGTTCGACCTTAAGGGCGCGTCCGTGGCTCCTGATGATGGATGATGTCCAGTTTTTAATAATTTGCTCCTGAGCCCTGGCCCATGTTTCCCCTTGGCCTGAGATTTATTGTCGGGGATTTTCAATTCAGGAGACACAGCACCGCTTTCTGGTTCAATCTCAGGAGTCGCCACGAGGTCAAACCAGTCTCCCCCGTCATCTCTGCCACCACTGTGCTCGGTTGAGTGGTTACTACTTCTCGGTCCATCAAGCCCCAGACCAGGTGGGGAGTCTACATTAGCACATCCTGTGGGACCCCCAGCCGGGGAGGAGTTGTCCCAGCTACAGCTCTGTTCCTGTTGTGAGGAAGTCCCAAGCCTCGGCTTGTCCAGTGGGTCATTTCTCGAGGAACCTGGATCTGCCTCTACCTCTGCTGACTGTGGCTGGGGCTGCTGCACGCTCTCATTCTGTAACCTGGGCAGAGACAGAGAAAGCAGACATACTGAAAGGAAGAAATTCTATGTCAGCCTTCAGTTTCTTTAGTCTCTAAGATGCCACCTGGAAGGTTTAAGTACAACACAATCTCAAGTCAATAACAAGTACAGGCTCACTCTGAATTCAGTACTCTGACAAGCATTTTCTTTCAACCTAAAACTGCAGTAAAACGAAGAAAATGAAACCAGAGGCTGGTCTACATTTTCAGATCGCTCTGGAAGCCACTGACTTCATTTGAGACCTTTTGAAGATCAGTGTAAAATGCTAACTCAGAGCCCTTCACCTGTAATGCTCAAATACAAGAAATACTTGTGACTCGTTGCACGAAAGTTTATGTTGCTAAGTGATGGCTCTGGTGGTTTCCCCAGGCAGTGTGGATCAGAATAAAAGTGAAAGCCCAGAGACATGGATTTCACAGCTTTACTGAAAGGAGTTACTGAATTTTAATGTGCATGAGAATTGCCTTCCTTAGGAGTGAAGAGTCTGGGGCAACTGCCTGCTGTTGCTGCCAGTGACTGTCCATCTTCCCAAGCACAGAGACCTTCTGGGCACTGTCCACCCTTTCCTGCAAAGACCCATCATGTTTCCTCAGACTCTGAGTGGCTGTCCAGCAGTCTGACCCAGAATTAGCACCTGTTTATCAGCTCTGAGTGAAGGATCTGCTCAGGAAACCTGCTCTCAATACTGGGCGTATTAAAAGCCTAGCACATGCCACAAGAACCATTTTCCATCAGGAATTACCGTTCCCCAGAGTGGGTCCTTTAGAAGGTCCTTCTTAACTTAGAAATGTTGGTTCACTGGAGTGAAATATATGACCCTGCTCCCATGTGCTAAATCTGAAAGGAAATTACACTTAAAAGCAGATGAGGAAATTATCCTATAATTCATGTATAGTAACAGAAAAAAAGAATTAAAAAATGTAAAGTTGGGCTGGAGAGATGGCTCAGAGGTTAAGAGCACTGACTGCTCTCCCAGAGGTCCTGAGTTCAATTCCCAGCACCCACATGGTGGCTCACAACCATCTGTAATGAGATCTGGCACCCTCTTCTATATACATAATAAATAAATAAATCTAAAAAAATGTAAAGTTAAATATATTAAGTTAATATATAGTTCTGGGAAATAAGATTATATTTGACTTTTTTATTTTTGTATTTGTACATATATTTATATTTCAAAATGTACAAAGAATGTATATTACTTTTATAAAAGTAATTACAAATTTTAAAAAGATTATTAACTTATCACTCACAGGTTTAGAAATACCAACAGGGTAATAATAAGGTCATGTTCCTTGTTTCTAATTTGGGTTGCAACCAGAGAAGCAAGTAGCTTTCAAAACCACTACCATGAGGTAGACATTTCAGCATCAGATAAATGTCAGGATTTTCACACTTGTTAAAGCTGTGTAAGAACGGCTTCAAAGTGGAGAGATTTCAGGAGCAGAATGGCTTGATCTTGTCATGTTTTTTAGTCTAATTCTTGCTTAGCAATTAAATTTCCACATGAAATGTCTGCAGTTGTGCTACAGCATCCTAAAACTAAGTGGTTTTTGTGCCGTCTGACTGGAGTAGACAGAACAGTCCCATTTGAGGTGGTTACTAGCCAGGTATTTTCTGGAAGAAAGTATGGGGAAAGCATGAATGGTTTTATCAGGAGCTCTATTAGGGGGTCTTTCCTAAAAGGCAAAAACGTATAGACTAGTTGGGTTCTTGTGACTTGATGAGGCTAGCTTCCAACTGAATCTCGAAGATAATTTACCCCTAGTGTGAGGCACCATAACATATTTCGGCATGATAAAGAAATAACAGCAGGAAATACTATTTAGGTAGAATTCAGGGGTTTTGTTTTTGTTTTTTGTTCTGGATAGCCATACACACTTCTCCCCACTCCTAGACAAAGCTGAGCTGAGCCCTGCTGAAACTTGAAAGGATCAGCTGCACCTAACCATACATGGCTCTGGGTCATAAAAGTGGCTAGGGCCAAAGGAGAGGCTGGATAATTATTTCACACGGTGCCAGTTTACCGCACCCTGATGCCTGTTACTAGTGAGTAAAGCCAACTCAGCTCCTTTCCCCAGGAGAAACGTGCTCAGGGTTGACACACAAGAAGAAAATGTTTCTAGGAGAAGCCAGAGAGTCCAGAGTAGAGAAATCCAGGAAAAGGTCTTCAAGGTCTGACTTAACGCAGTCAACAATCCCAGTGTGGACAGCCACTCAGCTTCAACATGCACGCCATTCATTGTCTGACTTGGAGATAACACGGATTACCAGTGGAGGTGATGAAGTCATGAAGCCACTCTGATCATGAAAGGGCCTGAACAGACAGTCTTGCCATTTCTTACTTGTTTCTGAGGTGAAGATTCCATCTAGCTTTACAGAAACCCATGCATTTAGGGAACACTCAAGTTCAGGCCAAATGTCTTTAGGTAAAAATTACATGTTTTAATTCATTTAACACATTACTCCCATGTTCCTTCCATGCCTATTATATGAGTTTTGAAACACTGCTCTGCCATTCCTCAGTGGTTGACCCAGCCAACACGATATGGATCAAAGAGACAGTCATCTCCCCTGAATCAGTCTGAACTTCTGACTCCCCAAAAATTAAGCACTAAAATAGTGGGTTTTTTTTTTTTGTTTTCTGTTTTTTAAGGCTCTGAGTTTTGCAGTGGTTGATTACAGCAACGGATACAGCAGTTTTCTGCTAACTTTATACTTCCTGTTTCTGTAAGCCCCTTGAGCCATGAGTGGCCAGGCCCCTCCCCCGAGAATCTCTAACTGCCAGGTTCCACCCACAGAATACTCTAACTGCCCTAACTGCTGGACCCTGCCCCACCCTGCAAATCAAAAAGCCCAATCTCTGGACATGAAATCCCACCAATCTCCACCCTGGAAAGCTCCACCCTGAAAAGTTCCACCCCCTTCCCAAGAAGCTCTGTATAAGCCCTCAGTCTTGTTCAGTTTGTTGCTGTTTCTTGCTTGAGCAGATGCAGCCACCCTCCTGGTTTTTTCCCTCCCAATAAATCTCGAGTGAGGTTTGTTGTGCGGTGTGAATTTGTGGTATTCCTTGGCTTCCAGCTGCCAGGATGCCTTTCCATCCGAGCTGCAATGCTTACATTTTCACTAAAGGGCAAAGAAGCACCTTTCTCTATGTGCCTTTGTTTCCCTCCTTTACCTTTCAAGTCTTCTAAGCTCTTCACTCAAGAGACTCTGAAGTTCCAGCTTTTCCAGAATCAGCTCACACTGCCTCCGGTATTGTGCCTGTGCGTTTTCAGGGAAGGAAGTGTGAAGAGCATTCACACCTCCTAGCAGCGCACCTCCCTGAGGGGCGAGAAAACACCAGGGACAGTCACAGATCAACTTGCACAAGAATAAGGACACACCAGGGACCACTGATCTCAGGTGGGAAAGACAGGCTCCCTACATCCTCTTCTTGGGTACCACAATCATGGAACCCTTTCAGATTTCTATATCCCTTCTCCTGCAGGGCAGTGGGTGATCACTCTGCCAGGAAGCCATGGGTCACTAGTGAGAGCATGAACTGTCCGAGGGTTGCTGAGGAAGGAAAATAGAGACCTGCTACTTCCCATTCATAGGCAAAGGCAATGGCAGAGTGAAGGTCTCCATCCGCAACAGCTCCCCTTCTTTTAAATGGCTGCTTTTGGATTTTTCCAGCAAGTACAACATATAGAACTTGATCACTTTACACTTTACAACTCTTCGTATGTTATTAAAGTGTCATTTAAAAAAGAGCTTGGAATTAGGATGAACATTAGGCACAAACTGTCCTCACCTGCATCGAGGACTCCATCACTGACACCACGGTAATAGCATCTTCCAACGTCACAGTATTTCGGAACATCAGGCGAGCATGCGCTAAGACAGCAAGACACTTTTAGGAATATCTGAGGTGATAAATATAATCCTTTATTTGACTTCTCTACCCTCTAAACTTGCATTTTATGGATGAGCTAAATTAATCATCAGTTAATTTTACTACAACAGGCAACTATCTTCAAATAGTTTCTCCAATAACAGGCCCAATCCATCATAGTGCTCACAATTTTGTGTATTTGTATGAGAGCACTGCAAAAACATCCATTTAATAGTCAGCAATTTTTATTCATTTTTTACTCTCATTTAAATACACAAAATTAAAACTCATTTCTCATCTCTGACACCTCTTTTATCTATGATTTACAAGCCTTTTAGAGCACCAAAGTAGCAAGCAAGAATTTTTAGATTTTTCTTGCTAGAATATTACCTATAAATCCTTGAATAAAATGAGGTTCATTTGTTTTATGGCATTTTTATTAAGTTTACATGATTTCATGAGGATACATTCAATTCATGTGAATGTTATTAATTTGAACATAGGTAAAGTGTAAATGCTATCTGAGATGGACATTAGCTGCTCGTGTATGTGTACCCTGAGCCTTTGGGATAAGGTAGGGTACAACTTTGCTGATGTGGTTATAAGAACTGGCATGAGACGCTGGGCTGGGTATTGGGTGGGTGATTTTCACTCTCCTTCCTGACCTCCATTTTCTAGTCTCAGCCCCAGCCATGTAACAGATGGGTTACAAAAGCCTGTGTTCCCACTCTATCGCCATCCCCTGGGAACTCCACTGAACCTTGCTGTGGACTCAGCTTCCCCCCTCACCCCATCCACTGGCATCAGCTGCATATTATAGCTGGCAATACTCTCTACCTGGGAACCCAGTGGCCACACCGGGCTGGGAGTCAGGTAGGTGATTTTCCCCCTCTTTCCCTTCTTCCATTACAATCTCTCCAGCCCTGGAACAGACTGTGCAGGGGCCTGTCTTCCCACCCTCCCTGCATTCCTGGGGAACTCTGCCAAACTGTGGGGTGGACCCAGCCTTCCTCCTTCCTGTAGACCCTCTCAGACCCCACCTTTCTAGTACATACCCATTCCTTCCTGTTAGCCCACAATACCTACCTAGAAACACTTTCTACCCTAGGCCCCCAGTGGCCACATCTGGCAGGGACTCAGGTAGGTAAATCACAGTATTCTTCCTGTCATCCATTACAACCTCCCCATTCTCACCGACAGCACATAACAGCCTGCTTACAGCCACAACTCCTTTCTTCTCAACTCCCTTCACTTGAGGCTCCACCTCTATTGGCTTCCCCTCACCCTCATTTACTAGAGACCCCAATTCTAGGTTCAGACCCTGGGTCTCCATAGCCTTTGCATCCCTGTCTCTCCAGAAAAGCCTTTACTTTACTGCAACACACTTGCAGGATCCCCTCTTTCCATAACATCTCCAACTCCCTGTGGACCCCAACTCTAGGTGTGAACAGGATCTCCTTAGATCTTTCCTGAACTTACTCCCAACCTTTTCTCCTAGCCCCCCTCATTCCTCTGTGCCACCCACTGACCTGCAGAAGCACTCCCTCCCATCCAAACCTACAGCACCACACTTTCCTAAGATGCAGAGAGGCCAATAGAAAACAAGGAAAGGAATAGCTACCCATCAAAGACAAGAGTAGATAGCAACAGCTAGTATTACAATTATCTGAACCCTGGATGCCTAGACACCAGCACAAAAATACAATCAATAACCACCAATACAATATGCCTCCACCAGAACCTAGTAATCTTACTACAGCAGGTCCTGAGAAATGTAATATAGTTGAAGCGCAAGACAAGGACTTCAAAATAGCTATTGTATGTTCAAGGACCTTAAAGAGGATATGAACAAACCCCTTAATGAAGTCTGTGAAAACATAAACAATGGAATGATATAATGAAAACAATTCATGACATGAAAGTAGAATTTAAACAAGAAATAGAATCACTAAAAACAAAACAAAACCCCAAACTAAGATAAAACTGGGAATGACAAATTTAGGGTAAGCCACAACAAAAGAATATAAGACATGGAAGACAGAATCTCAGGTGTTGAAGACAAGGTGGAAGTAATGGATACCTCATTCAAAGAAAGTGTTAAATCAAAAAAAAAATAAATTAATTAAATTAACACAATTCAGGTACAAAACTCCCAGGAAATCTGGGACACTGAAAAGACCAAATCTACAAACAATTTCTATTGTTTGTAGATAGGTGGAGACAAAACCCAGGTCAAAGGCACAGAAAATATTTTCAATGAAATCATAGAAGAAAATCTTGACCAAGAAGGAGGTCAAGAAGCATACAGAACACAAAACAGACAGGACCAGAAAAGAAATTCCCCATAGCACGTAATAATCAAAACACTAAATGTGCAGAACAAAAAGGATAGTAAAAGCTGCAAGGGCCAAATAACATACACAGCAGACCCATTAGAATAACACCTACATTCTCAAAGGAGGCCCTAGAAGCCAGAAGGGCCTGGATGGATAGTTACAAACTCTAAGAGCCCACAGACGCCACCAAACAATTGTACCCAGCAAAATTTTCAATCACAATCAATGGAGAAAGGAAAACATTCCATCATCAAATGAAATCGAAGCACCATCTATCTACAAATCCAGAAGGCACTAGAAGGAAAACTTCAATCTGAAGAGGTTAATCACACCCAAGAAAACACAAGGAATAAATAACCGCAGTCCAGCAAATCAAAAGAGGATGAAAAAAACTCACACCATCACAAAAAGACAAGAATAATAACTGCTGCTCATTGATATCTCTCAATATTAATGGTCTCAATTCCCCAACAAAAGGACATAGACTAACAGATTAGACAGAAAACAGGATCCACCTTTCTGCTGGAAAGAAATCGAAGAAATACACCTTATCATCAAAGATAGATATCACTTCAGGGTAAAAGGATGCAAAAGATATCCCGAGCAAATAGACCCAAGAAGCAAGCTGATGTGGTCATTTTATTATCCTACAAAACAGAATTCAAACTCAAAGTAATAAGAATAGATAGGAAAGAACTCTCAAAGGAAAAATCCACCAAGAGAATATTGGAATTCTAGATATTTATGCACCAAAGATAAGGGCACCCAAGTTCATAAAAGAAATACTACTACAGCTAAAATCACATATTGATACTTATACAGTTATAGTGGGTGACTTCAATAGCACAGGCACTAAGACCAACAATTAATAAATGGGACCTCATGAAACTGAATAGCTTCTGCATGGCAAAGGACACCAGCATTTGGACAAATTGGCAGGTCACACAATGGGAAAAGATCTTTACCAATTACACATCCAATAGAGGGGTACTATCTAACTATAAAAATAACAAAAAAAAACCCCTGGACATGAAGAAAATAACCCAATTAAAAATGGAGCACAGAACTAAACAGAAAGTAGACAAAAGATGAAACACAAATGGCTGGGAAACACTTGGATACTTGCTCATCTCTGTTCATTATTGCTCTATTCATAATAGCTAGAAATTGGAAATAGCCTAGATGCCCATCAACAGATGAATGGATAATGAAAACATGGCACATTTACACAATGATTAACCATCTGTTTAAAAAAATCATGAAACTCACAGGTAAATAGATGGAGCTAGAAAAAAAGATCATTCTGAGTTAACTCAGACCCCAAAAGACAAATATGGTACGTACTTTCTTATACGTAGATGTTAGCTTTTAAGCATCCAGTAGGCATGCTATAATTGGCATAACCAGAGAGGTTAGGTATAGAGTAAGGGACTAGGAGGAAGGGAGGGATCTCCCAAGGAATAAGAAATAGAATGTATAGTACTGGACGGACAGGCACTGGCATGGGAGGATTAAATGGAAAAGGGAGGAAAGAGGGAGTAAGAGAAGGAATTTCAGATACAAGGAGGGAGAGCTAAAACGAAGGGCCATTGAGGGATCATATGGCAAGTTATTACAATAGAAGCTTCTTAAAATATATATCTATATGAAAGAAATCTAGGTGGAGTCATCAAATAATGGGGGAGACAGGTCCCAACTAGGTTTCTCTCACCATCAAGTGAAACCTTAAGAGCCATGAATGGGTTACATCTAATTGAGTTGTTGGCCAAAGATACCCTATGGAAAGCCCCAAACAACTCAGGCTATCATCAAGGCTCTAGGTTACTCTCCACACACTGATGGTAAGGCCCTTCTGCTGAAGACAACACCTGTATACTCATTGAACATGAAGAAGTCCAACTGTTGCCTATCTAGAGCCCTCAACCCAACTGACGAGTGTTTGTGATACTGGAGGTACTCTGTATGCTACCAGAGGAGAAAGCTAAACACAACTCCATCTACAAAACCTTCGATCTACAATGGCGACCTGATTGCATAATACACTGGTACAATAGTGGCACAAAGTTGAGAGAGTGACCAACCAGTATCTAACTGCTTTTAAAGCCTGCTCCATGAGATAGAACTCATGCCTGACATTCCTCAGGTGACTTGATAGGCCATGGACCTAGCGGAAAACCAAATAATATTGCTCTGTCATTAAACACAGCAATCTAATGACTCCTAATGAAATTCTGCTATACTCATTGATCAGTGACTTGCTCAGTCATCATCAAAGAAGCTTCCACTGTAGTGGACGGGAACAAATATAGAGACCCAGAACTGGACAATAGGTAGAGAGTGAGAGACTTTGAAACATCTGGTCTTAAATGGGATGTCTTTATCAAACTCCTCCCTTCAGGGCTCAAGGAACTATGGGAAAGAGAAGGTGGAAGGTTTATAAAGAGCAGGTGGGGGGTGGAAGACACCAAGGAAACAGCATCTTCTAGACACAACAGAACTGGCATGCATATGACCTCATCGAGACTGTGACAGCAAGCACAGGGCCGGCACAGGTCCAACCTAGATGGTGTCCCAGTTCTGAGAGAGGAAGTAGACACAAGCTCCCATCCCTGACACGGAAGCTGTCTCCAATTGATAACCACTAGCAAAGGAAAAATCCGTTTTCTCCAATGGAGTCTTACTGGGTAAACATGATTAAGGGCAGACTCCATGTCTAGTAGTGAATAACTAACACAAAAGAAACTCAGTGGTGTGAATGGATATGTTTTGTCTTATAATGCTTTGTTTGGGCATTTTTTTTTAATCTTACTGACCTTCTGTTTATATATTCCTGCTTTTGTGTTTTCATGGGTTTTACGTATCTGTATACGTTTCTCTATGTGTATATGTTTCTTATGCCTTTTCTTTTTTTGTTGTTTTATTCTTGTTTGATTGCATTTTTGTTTGCTTTTAGAGAGAGAGAGAGAGAGAGAGAGAGAGAGAGAGAGAGAGAGAAAGAGAGAGAAAAAGAGAGGAGAGGCATGGAGTTAGATAGGTGCAGAGCTGGGGAGGGTCTGGGAGATGAGGGAGAAGAAACTGTGATCAGAATATAGTGTATGAAAAAATATTTTTTATTTAAAAAAAGAATAGGCATGAGTCACAAGTGGCAATTAATGGATAAGAATGAGAAACACTACATAGGAAACAATTCCAAATGAACAAGAAACTATACTATTTAAAATGCTGGGAGTCTGCCGCTAAGAAACAGCATCACAAGTAAGGCTTTCTAAATGAATAATAGCTTAAGTTGTGGAAGGTCCAGAAATGGCACAAAGACTCGCTCCATAATCACAATCTATCCTCAGGAGCATGGTGGTCTGGGGCTCAGAGCTTCCACTTTTAATGTATAATTTTTTTTTAATTTTTCTTATTTTGAAAGTGTGTGTGTGTGTGTGTGTGTGTGTGTGTGTGTGTGTGTGTGAGTGTACATTCATGTACGTGTGCACTATAGGTATGCAGGTGACCCCAGAAGCTAGCAGAAAGCATTGGATCCCCAGGAGCTGGAGTTACCCTGACATGGGTGCTGAGAAGCTAGCTTGGAAACTCTGGTGGAGGAGGAAGTCCTCTTAATGCTGAGCCATCTCTATAGCTCTTATTTTTAATTTTTATAATTACATTAACTTGTATGTTTGCATGTGTGTGTATAGAGGGCAGAGGACAACTCATGGGAGTCAATTCTTTCTTTCCGCCATGTGCCACCAAGGAATTGAACATGAGTCATCACACTTGGGGCAAGAATCTTCATCAGCTAAGTTATCCCATTTCCTGACACTCTCTCAGCCTTTACTTTTTAAGTGACATATGAGTACCTTTGAGCAGGGATTACTCTTATCATCTTCGAATGCATGGTGCATGTCTTGTACAAACTAGGCACTCAATAAAAATATCTGTAAAATGAAATGCACCTTCTGCTAATCGGATCAAGCTTTCCAATAGGCGGATGGTGGTCCGGGCTGCATTCCGGGAATCACTCTGTCTTTGCATTTGATAGTACCGGAGGAGTACTTGATTGCTCACATCAGACAGTGTGGGCTGGAGATTCCTAATGAGGCAGAAGTAGGTTTTCATCTTCTCCATGCTCCACAGATTCTTTGATTTGCTTGGATAACCTGTGTACAAACACCAGACATTGGATCAGTAAACTAAAAACATCTGGGAAACATCATATTTTGAGGAATTTGAGGAAGTTCCTACACACATTTTAGTATTTATTCATTTATTTTTGTCTTTTTTGAGACAGAATCTCTCTGTATAGATATCCCTGGCTGTCCTGAAACTCATTATGTAGACCAGGATGACCTAGAACTCACAGAGATCTATCTGCCTGTCTCTCAAGTGTTGGGATTAAAGGTGCACACCACTGCACCTGGCTCCTACACACATTTAAAAAAGTCAAGCTTCAGGTTTCATGTCCACTGAAATCTAGACCTATTCTTGTAGCATGCAGTTCCAGAATAAACTGTCTTATGATGTAAGATTAATTAAAAAGAAACTTACCCCAGAGTGAAAATTGTTTAGAATAATTCTGGTCTCACTTACAGTAATAAGAACTTGAATAGGTCTAATTTAAGGAAAACTAACATTTATCGATTTCCATTTCATAAGAGAGAATTAGAGAATCAGTTTTCTTTGTGTGCAAGAATATTAATTTTTTACCACAAGGATGGCTCTTATGATAAAGGATCTCCACCCCCCCATCCATTACCTATCTACCTACCTACCTAGATGCATATATAGTACAACTATACTCTCATGATAGAGGTGGAGAAAGCCACTTTCCCATCTGTTCATTATTCTAGAGCCCACTAACTACTGTCAACACAGACATCTTGAGTATTTAATTTAAGGGAAGGTCCTTTGGTTAGGTCTCATCTTTCATTTCTCTTCACCTACCTTTATTTTCTAAGATGAAGGAAGAAATTATACGATCCCAGTCTTCGTTCCTAGTGTCGAGCAAAACCAGGATGAGGTCAAAGCGACTCAAGAGTGGACTCCCGAGGGCAACGTTCACAGACACCGACTCCTGGGGGTCGTACTGGCCTTTGGGGTTAGTTGCTGCCAGGATGGTGGTCCTTGTGTTCAGCTTACAAACGAGGCTACCAAGATAAAGGGAACAGTTCATTAACTGAGAGTCAAACAAGAGGCAAGATAACACTTGTTATAAAATTGGGCTGTGCTTGTATGCTGGAAAGCTAGAGAGACTTCTGTGAAAGAAAATGGAGAGACAGAAGAAGACATCTCAAACACCAAGTTCAAACAAAATAAACTGGAATGCGTGCGTACCTTGAAGAGAATTGTTCCATAAACACGTCCTGTGCTCCTATGATGAGCAGAACCCTCTATGTTAAAGTACTAGGAGGTGTGCGAAATTAAACCAAGCACAGCCACGATGCTCAAGGACACCGCAGTCTCCTAGCTATTATCCAGCTCAAGGCAGCATACAGAAAGTTCTCCAAAGTTACGGGGAAAATAAGGTAGCATGTATGTGCCTATCTAGACGGAAAAGATAATCAGAGAAATGAGAGGAAGCAGATTTGAACAAATCCTTCAAGTCATCTGGACGTTATTAATTGGAAGGCTCTATGTGCTTTGGAGGGTAGATGAGAGGATGATACTGGGAAATGTTTGAAGCACAAACTTCCTATGTATTTGCTTATTTTGTTTTGACTTTTTATCTATCTATCATCTACCTACCTAACATCCATCTATCAATCAATCATCCATCTATCAATAAATCTGTATTAGGGTTCTCTAGTGGAATGAACTGATAGAATGAATATATATACATATATGAGATTTATTAGAGTGACCTATAGGCTGTGGTCCTGCTAGTTCAACAATGGCTATCTACCAATGGAAAGTCCAAGAATTCAGAAGTGGTCCAGTGCACAAGGTTGGATATCTCAGTTGCTCTTCAGTAGACATCAGAATCCCAAAGAAGTCGGTTCTAATGCCAGTGAACTGAGAGTGAGGACCAGCAGGCAAAGAGCAAAGAGCTCCCTTCTCCCACGTCCTTTCTATAGGCTGCCACCAGAAGGTGCGGCCCAGAATAAAGGTGGACCGTCCACCTCAAAAGATACAGATTAAAAGTCGGTCTTCCCAGTTTAAATGATTTAATGAAGAAAAATCCCTCACAGGTGTGCCCAGCTACTTGGGTTTTAACTAATTCCAGATGTGGTGAAGTTGACACCAGGAATTACCCACCTCCCACCACCTTGAAGTTACTGTGCAACCCACGCCAGCTCCAGACTCAAGCTCAGGATCTTCTGGCTTTAGCTTCTGTAGTGCTGGGACCACAGATATGAACCACTTTGCTTTGGTTTCTTTCATTATTCTAGATAAGAAAGAAGAAGAGGGCAGGAGGAAAAAGAACCCAGGAAGAGGTCTAAAGGCAGTCTGACATGGAGTTTTGAGGAGCAACTATGAAAGGACGCGGTGGGTAGATTAGACAGGAAAGGGCCGCACAGAGATGGGTGGGGTGCCAGCAAAATGCATGGGCTAGTAAAAGGCACACAGTCCTAAGGAAGGCAGTTGAGTGACAGGAATGGATGAAGCTTAATTTATGTATCACTTTGAAGCTAATTAATCCTCGAAAATGTGCCACATTTACTGATAGCAAAAGCATAACATTTTTATCTGTGTGTGTGTGTTCTGCACTTGTGACCATTTTTAGAGTGGGATACCTGCCTCTCAGAAGTCACAGCCCTGTGACAGCAAACATGAGCTACATTTGTTCACTGCCATCCTAGAAGAACTCTACCTTCTTCGGTGGTAGTAATAAAAATGCCATTATTTATAATATTAAACACTTTATGCACCATCTCTAATCATCACAAAACCCCGGATGTTAGGTATTAGTATTAGCCTGGAAATAAAGAGAGCAGAGTTCAGAGACACAAACTTCTCGAAGTTGCCCGAGAGCAGCTGCTCTAAGACTCAAACCAAGATCTGCTGAGTGCCAAAGATCAGGGCTCTTTTGTTTCTGGACGGTGTCCTTGTGAGCCAACTCATTTTAGACATGCCACTGCTGTGACCCTGACCCGCCTGACATGTTCAGGTATCCCCTTGCTTGTCCTATTTTCTGCACCACATTTGATGTCCCTCAAGGGACGGATTTAGTACTACCATCCTTCCATTCTCTGGCACTGCTCAATAAATGGACATTATTAAAAAAGTAACAATTAAGCTTCACTTGGCTTAGTATTTATAAAACTCAATTTATTTTATATGCATAGCTTGCACAGTCTTGAAACATGACGTTGATATACACATTTTTCTGCAATAGCTTTAAGGACAGAAAACATTGCAGATTCTGAGAAAGCTACTTTTCCACTTACTTCATCCATATGTTTAATTTTCCTACGTACAGAGTAATACATATTCTACAAATCATAAGCAGACTGTACATGTTATTTTCACAGGTCTTCAAGAAATGTGTGTGTGTGATGGCCTCCCATCACTGTCCCTACACCTTTCTAGATTAATCCCCATGTTTACTCATGGCCTTCATAACTGTCGTATGCTGCTTCTTCCAAATTAGCTCCAACCCATGGAGTGATTCCTGTATCCTCACCATATCTTGTTTTCTTTCCCTTGGCAATGAAGTAAGACTGTATTTTCCATCTCCTTTCATAGTTGAGAAGGGCTATATATAATACCAAGTCTGCTAGAATACCAATAAAACAAACACAAAGCTTGTACCATTTCTAGGTGTATGCTCTAGCCTCTAACAGCCTTCCTGCACAATCCTCCCTAGGTTTTCTTTGTTAACTAGGAAGGACAAGGCCCCAGAGTCAGAGTCACAATGGGAAGGAGACTGTGCTGAGGGGCTGGGTCAAACAGGGCCATCTCCTTCACCCTGCATTAGACAGTGACACAAACAAGATAAACTTTCTTTCACAGGAAAGAGATGACCATAAGAAAGAACTGAGCAGATTTCCAGGAGAAATGAATGACAATAAAGGCAGCTTAGAAACTGAGGTTTAGAAGACTTACGCCAAAGCCCAGACAGAAGGCAAGACTGAGAAGCTTTTGAAGCACAGAGATCCAGCCAACTGCCTGAACGGTATAAAGTGATTTAGACTGTGAAATCTTCTACTTAAATGACATGAAGATAGCCACAGTCAAGCAGCTGATGCCACCCCACTTCTCTGGCAGCCAGGACACAACTGCTGAGAGACAGAAACAACCCAAGTATACACAGAAGAAAGAACAGATATCAACCTTAAGGAGCTCCGACACACGCTACAATATGGATGGACTCGAGGGCATCATGGGAAGTAAAATGACAGGACTATTTATAGGAAGTATCGAGAGCAAACAAGCTCATAGACACCAAATGTAGAATTTAGCAGGAAGCAAAGTGAAGTCAATGAGTTCTGGTTTCAGTCCGTAAGACAAAGAGTTAAGAGATGACTGCATAACACCATGACCGTATTTAACAATGAATCATATCCGTAAGACAAGTCAGTAGGTTTTGTTTTGCATTTTACACCCTCCCAACACAGGAGTGGGGAGAATGGAGTCACATATTAATTTCCTAATATTGGGCATGATGTCAACGGGGGATGGGACCCTTGGGAGGTTTCAGGTTAAGATGAGGTTATGAGGGATTAGTGTTTGACGTAAGCAACAAATAACTCTTTAGTGTGCTAACTACTGTTTCCTGGAGAAGTCAGTTCACTCTGACTAAAAGAGAGTAAAATCCTTTCTAGTATGTCCAGACCCTTTCAGCATGGCAACCACAACAGCAAAAGCGTCAGTTCAAAAAACCAGTTTGAGATGCAACCTTCACATAAAGATTTCTAGGCTGTCTGACATTCCTATATTAAGAGAACCCCAGTGAAAAAACACAGCTGTAAAGCACAAAGCAGGATTCCCCAAAAATCCCATCAAACTATACAAAATAAAAAACACATTGATAGTATTAAGACACACGCATGCTTGCAACACCATATGCACACACATGCAAAGTGTCCCAGTGTTATAAACAGTGCTATGCTTGTCCCAGCTACTTGAAAATCTGAAGCAGGAGGAGCCCTACTCTCAAGAGCTTGAGGTCAGTATGGGTAATGTGGCCAGATGGCACTGCCTTACCCAGAGGTTGCAGGTTTAAGCAACATGAGCAAGGAATGAATTGTTGGTCTTCCTCAACATCTACTGAGAAGGTTCTCTTTGGTTACCAACATGATTTACATTTTTGTGAACTCTAGACTTCCTGAGTTTGAGGCCAGCCTGGTCTACAGAGTGAGTTCCAAGATAGCCAGAGGTACAAAGAGAAACCCTGTCTTGAAAAACCAAAAACCCCAAAACAACAACAAAAGACAATGGAAACCAGCTAACCTAACTCCATAGCCCACACTGGAGTAGAAACCTTAGGCGTGACTAGGAGCCTCTGGAGTGCCAGGAGGTTACCAGCTCTGCTCTACCCTGCCATTTGCCTGGCTGTTCTGTCCCACCACAGGCACAGAAACCGTGGAACCAGCTGACCTGGCCGGAAACAGCTGAAGCCTCTAGACAAAGTGAGTCCTTAAATGGATTTTCTCAGCAACTGACACACTGCCTATATAAACTCTACCAATATATACCCTTAGCAGAATCGATTTGAAGCACAAAAGTACTTCAAAGAAAGCCTGAATATAATTTTTCTTCATTTATTAATATAATGATGTTGATGCAATTACTATGAAGCTATTTTGGAGACTCAACTGAGTGCAGAAATATGGAGAATACTGTAAACACCTTCACATATACACTTAAAATAATTTTGAAGAGTCCTTAAGTATCCTCCCTTCTAGAACAAGAACATATTGGCTAGATGTCAAAGTAGTGCCTAAGTATGGGAGGGCACTTAGCATGACTAAGCTACACACTTAAAGATGGTTGAGATGGTAAAGTTTCATGTTGCGTGTATGTAGTCATATTTAGGAATAAAATAGTATATCCCAGGAGCTGTAGCTTCTATCCGTTGATTGTATGGCAGGCACTGAGCCAGGAGGTAGATATATGCATACTTCAGGTTCAGAAGAACTTGGTGTCAGAAGCAGCTACACCAACATGGCTGCCTAAACATGACAGGAACAAGGATGACATCAACAGACTTGCTAACATGGAAAGGGAAAAGCTCAGGAGGCCTCGACCCTCAACAAAGAACTGTTGGCGATTAGGGAGTGCCGAGAGCAGGAGATATGCTTTTCTCCAGGGAACAGCACACAATTAGTTATCTAATATCAAACATTCAGCCCTGAAAACATATACACAGAAATAACATACAGATTAAGCAGACTATATGTATGTATTTATGTGGGTGTGTATGTGTGCCGGTGGTGGTGGTGGTGTGTGTGTGTGTGCGTGCGTATAAAACAACAATTAATGAAAAAAAACGAGGACATGCATTTGGAAGAGAACGGGAGTGTGGGCGTACATGAGTGGGTTTGCAGGAAAGAAAGGGAAGAGGGAAATGGCATAATTCTATTATTCACAAAATGTTAAAAAAAAAAATAACAACAGCTGACAGCAGTGGTGCACACCTTTAACCCCAGCACTCGGGAGGCAGAGGCAGGTGGATCTCTGAGTTCTCAAGGCTAGCCTGGTTTATGGAGCAAGTTCCAGGACAGCCAGGGCTACACAGAAAACCCTATCTTGAAAAACAAAAAAACAAAAAGAATGAAAAAACAACAGCAAAAGAAGATCTCGGAAGGAAGGGCCGTGGCATTTATTTACAGAGAATAAAGACAGACAGGCCTGTCCCACAAGTCAAAAACCCATTAGGTTACCATTGATGCCAGCCATCTTTGAGGTAGGAACTTTTACTCTCTACAATAACCGTTGTGACTTTCTATAGTGAATCCACAATTCAGGTGTACTTTATTTTAAATAAGGGTTACCCACTGCTGTAGTCCATGTTGAATACTGGTTGCTTCTAAGTGATGAGAGAGGAAGTGATTTTGTAGAAAACTAAAGAAAAAAAATCACACGGGAGGAAAGGTGTTTGGCCTCTTGGAAGCATCTGTTCTGCTTGGGAGTTCTAATTTCAAGCCATTCCTTTGTAAGGAAAATGTGAAGCGATTAAACCCTCGCTGTAATAACTGTTCTGTTTTTCAGTGAAACTTAAAATTTAAGGTATGAGAAACGTTAAGCCCAGCTGAGAATTCCAGGTCAGCATGCACTATAAACACAATGCTCAGAATCAAAACCAGTTACCTCTTGGATGCATGTTAACATGTGGATCCTTCCATCCCAGAAAATAGACTGGAAAAGTTACTAAATTCAGAGAACACAGTAATTCCAGCTTTGCTATCATAATGTGATTACAATTATCTTCACTAAATCAATAAAGATAAAGAATCCTTTTCAATATAGAGAAATCAAATATATAAAACACATAATTGTATACTAGGCAATGTTAGGAATTGAGTCTTTTAAAATACATGCTAACAGTAAAATAGTATAAATGTCTTTATGTGTGAAGGCCCACAAAGGTTTCCTAGTGAAACTGGAGCTTGCTTTAGGGGATTGCTTGACCACGTGTGTGGTTACCAGGTGATTGGAAGGGTTTGCACTTGGCTGTGCTAGGGGGAGGTCTTTTGCTCCACTGCTTGGCATTCCTATAAAAAACCCTTTAGAATAAACAGAAGGGACGGGTGGATAATGATCCAGGCCCTCCCGAGGCTCTCCTGTGTTTCTATCTGTCTCTCTCCCCTCTATCCTTCTATCTATATATTTCTCCCTCCTCCCTCAAGAGTACCCTGGGGAAAAAGTGGGATTGGGCCCCCCACATTCATGAATCCAGGAATAGTTTTGGGGGAAGAGCGCCAACAATATCGACACAAGAAGAGTGAATGAGACCCAACTTAGCTGTAATAACTAGAGAACAGTGATCCTTGAACTATTACTCCTTGACTATAGTAAACTGCATCGATCTGTGAATGTTTACATTATTATTTTATGTATGTAGGTGTTTTGCCTGCATGTTCAACCTTGCACCACCTGCATGCCTGATGCCTTGAAGGCCAGAAAAGAACTTTGGATCCCCCGGGACTGGAGTTACAGACGGTTGTGAGCCACCACATGGGTCCTGGGAATCAAACCTGGGTCCTCTGGAAGAGCAGTGGATGTTCTTAACCACTGAGCCATCGCTCCAATCCCTACAATACTCTTTAAACAAAATAAATATGCTAACTTGCTTTGTAAAAGTAAAAATTCTTTAGAAAATGTAAAAAGACCAGAAGGCTAAAATACTAATTGTGGTGAGTGCCTCCATTCAAGGAAGTATTAACACTGGATAGAAGTCAAGACAGGTCAGAAACACATGAGGGATTTTACCTTCAACCATAATACAAATGTTTTTGTAATGGCCATCTTCACTGTGCCCAGGGTGTGGTGATCTATGCAGGAAGCCCCAGTGAACAATTCATTAAAACAGAATGTTCAAGCTGCTGCTTAGGCAAACTGCTTAGTACATGTTAGATATCTGTTCTAGTTTACAGAAGAAACAATGAAAAACTGCCCAGAAGTAGCAACGAAAGTTTCTAATACTCTAAGGGGAGTCCTCTTCTTCTCCTCAGACAAGGAAATCCGATCTGAAAATTAGTCTTCAAAGTATTTCCTTTGGGAGATGTTATTTCAGTTACAACAGGGCAGCTGTGGGTAAGTCTCCCAGCATCTCAGATCGCGTTACCTCCTTCCACCTCCTTCAATCTCTTCTTATGTGGTACTTTTCTAGGTAGGTTTACTAGAGAAGCTGTGAACTCTGTTCACACACGGACACCAGTCAGGAAGAGGAAGTGTTCAGAAACCTCAGCAGCAACCTGACAGAGTGATTTGGGGGCAAATTCTTGAGTTTCCATGCTTTTAGAAATAAGGATTACTGTGGTATAATTTACACAATATGAAAATGTCATCCCTTTAAGATGTCTTTCTGTGGTCAATTTCTCTTCCCTAACCCCCAGCAAACATTGACCTGATCTCTCCTCAGCTTTGCCTTTTCTAGAATTTCATACATGGATAGAATCATGTCTATATAAGCTGCTATAAACCATGTTTGTACAAGTCCTTTTTTGCATGTGGATATCAAATTGTTCTAGCATAGTTATTTCATTTACATAAACTTCTTTTAAAAATTAGTTCTACGCTGACACACAAAGTCATTGGTTTCTTTATTTTCAACCATATCTATCAGTTACCCTTTGATCTAAATGTCTCCTCCCTCATCGCCCTGCCATGTCCCCCTGCTGTCCACTTCCTTCTTTCAAACAGTCCTCTCTCTTGTCATGTCCCGTGACATGACATTTCCCATCTTTCCCCTTCCTGCTCAGGTAAGATTTCTTCCTCCCTTCCCACAGAAGTGAAAGCATGTGGTACTGGACTTTGAGTCTGGCTTGTTTTGCTTAACACAACAATTTACAGTTCTATTCATTTTCCTGTAAATGTCATAATTCATTTTTTCATTATGGCTAAATAAAATTCCACTGTGTATATGGTAGCACATTTTCTTCATTCATTCATCTGATGATGGACTTCCATTTCCAAAGACTGTGAGTGTGCAGCAATAAATACAGGTGTGTAAGTATCTTCACTGTATATGACTCTTCTAAGTATATACCCAAGAAAGGGAGAGCTGGATCATATGCTTTTCCATGTTTGTCCTTTCCAAATTGTTTTGATGTATAGTTTCTATGTCTTTCTTTGTAAAATTTAAAATCAGCTTATCAACTTATAAAAAGAAACTCCTAATTAGAATTCTAACTGGAGCAGCATGGAGCCTATAAAATGGTTTGGGAAGATACATCATAACAGCATTACCTTCTGACAGGTGAAGCAAAGTGTGCCTCCCTGGTCTTCTAATGCTTTATGGTTTTCAGGTATCATCTTAGAAGATACTTCACTAGATTTATCTCTATTACACTCCAAGAATCTTTCAAAATCCCTAATAATTAATATGCCCTGAGAACATGCACCATTTTTATGGAAAGAATAAGTTGAGTTCTGTGTTGAAAGAGAGCTATAAATAGCTCCTACTGAGCCAAGTCAGTCCATGTGGTGGTTTGAATGAGGACAGCCCCATAAGCCAGGCAGACTGTTTAGGAAGGAGTAGGAGATACGGCTTTGATAGGGGAGGTGTGTCACTAGGGGAGGGCTTTGAGGTTTCAAAAGCCCACTCCAGGCCCAGTCTTGCTCTCTCTCTCTGCCTGTTGCCTGAGGATCGGGATGTAAGCTCTTAGCTACTGCTCTAGCGCCATGCCTGCCTGCCTTGGACCATGCTTCCCTGTATAACAGGCTAGCCCTCTGAAATTATAAGCAAGCCCTCAGTTAAATGCTGCACTGGTCAAGGTGTCTAACATAGAAAAAAGTATACTAAGAAAGTCTGCTTTTATACTTTATTCACTTCTATAGTCTAGTAAGAAAAACCTTGCACTTGGAAAGTGATAATTGATAACCCCTTGAACATACCAACAAGCTTCCCATTTTCCTTGAATTTATACTGAATAATCTCTCTACTTCCATAGACTTTAAAGAACAGAAATGCTTACCCAGCCTTAGCGACACTTATGGTTTGCTGCTCCATTGCTTCATGGATACTGGTTCTGTCGTGCTCTTTGAGGCTGTTAAATTCGTCAATACAGCAAAGGCCAGCATCTGCAAGCACCAAGGCGCCAGCCTCCAAATTCCATTCTCCTGAGTCTTTTACAGCTGTTACTGTCAGACCTGATAAAACAAGGAAGTTACATTAACTTTTATTTTCAAAAGTGTATCTTGTATCAACGAAACGGAAAAACACAGTCAAGGCTCTCATTTGCACTCAAAATGGACAGCACCAGGATGCTAGAAGACCTCAGAAGTGCTTATGTTCTGTAAATAATCCAATGTCTTAGCTAGCATTTTGTGGCAACTAAGTCTCCAAAATCTTCCATTTGTTTGTTCGGTTGTATTAAATGGTAATCATGTAAATGTTTTAAATCCTGTCTGATCATTTCAACATCTCTGCCAAACAGGAATCTGAATCTGATAATTGTTCTGTCCCTCCAGATTATGGTTCTGCCTTGTGTCACACTTCAGAGTTTGTTGTTGAAAGGTAAACACAGAAAAGGAATGGCCTTTTGTCCTGTGGTGTTGAGTTGGGGCATAGCTGGAGCGTCCTAAAGCCCTTTACTGAGCTGTGCACCTTGTCTGTGTATTTTACAAGTACTTCTCAGCTTGGGGTTTTCTTTTTCTTTTCCTCCTTTCCCACCTTGGGTCCTATGGGATGGTTGAGGGAGGCTGAAACCAGAGACCCCCCTCCCAGGTAGAGTGAGCTCTGGTAAAATCATTTCTCCCGAGGACAGGCCTTGTTAAGAACAGCAAATCTTGCATATTTTAAATAGTCCTTTCCTCTGCTGCTGGAAGCAGAAAGGGGCTCCTGTCTTCACTGTGAGATTATATCTTCTAGAGGTAAAACTTACGGAAGTGTGGTGTCCCCTGTGTCTGGGACCTGTGACTTTTAACTCCAACTTGTCACTTTATGCTTCCAGCAAGCCTCAGTTATGGTTGAGGACTTTGTATGCCTTTGTTGGTTTTTGGTTTTGTTTCTTTGGGTATTTGTTTGACAGAGGTTCAGCCAAGCAAGTTGTGATTCTCAGCATCCCCTTGACTGCCTCCAGTTCTAGCCAGTGTTTTGTCCAGTGTCCTCATTTCTTTGATGGATCAGAAAGGGTTCTTTTTCAGTTTATTCATCCTTACACTCATCAGATAAAGTAGTGACTTTTCTCCCTACATGTTGGACTGGAAAACAGAAGAACTTCTCATTTCTTGTGTCTTCTCCTATTATTTTTATAGTGTTATAATGTATCTTATATTTATATCTAACAGTTTTTAATTAATTTTATACTTCATGTGACATATTAGTTAAGGTAAACATTGCATAATGACATCAATTTTATAAATAGTATAAAGCTGCTAATAGTATTTCCTTTTTCTTAGTTAATTGTAAGGTATACAATTATATCCTTTCCTTATTTCTTGATACTTGCAACTTAGGACTTCTCTTTTTATTTTTTCCCCACCTTGGTCAGTCTGGCCAGAAATGTATTCATTTTTATCAGCAGTAGCCATTGTAAGTATTCATCACGTGTCATATTCCTTTTAGTTAACTTTCCATGTATTCCATTTACATATTTAGACTCACTGTTTTCTGTTGTTATCCTCTTTTACAGATAAATAAACTGAGGCTGATAGGAAACTTACCTGCAATCTAGTAGCCAGAGTGACATAGGATTCAAATCAAGTGTAGCTGACTCCCAAGTCATTTTTAACCACTTTGCTTTATTGACTAGTGAGTCCATAAAGGGGGAGTCAGAATCCAACCATGCATATGAGGAGCTGTTACCTCCTCAATATTGTGACTGGAAACATGCTTATCATTTCTATTGGTGTTAACAACTGTTTGCTGTTTTTGCATCCACCTCTATAAGAGCATGAGATACTATTGGGTACTCCTAAAAGATCAGACTGCTAAGTCAGGGTACCTATAAGGACATTGGAAACAATGTAGGTACCCCTCAACAGAAGAATGGATAAAGAAAATGTGGTATATTTACACAATGGAGTACTATTCAAACATTAAAAGAAATGACATCATAAAATTTGCAGGCAAATGGATAAAACTAGAAAAAAAATCATCCTGAGTGAAGTAACACAGGTTCAGAAAGATAAATATGGTATGCATTTGCTTATGTGTGGATATCAGCCATTAAATAAATGATAACCAAACTGCAATCCATAGACTCAGAGAGGTTAGCTCTAGAGGAAGGGACTAGGAGGGGACACATGGATCTCTCTGGAAGGGGAAACAGGATAGATTTTATGGGTGGACTGGGTGTGGGGTAGGGACAGGAACAGGAGGATCAGGTGGTGAGGGGGAGGGGAGACGGTGTTTTGAGAGGGATTTAGAGAGAGAAAGCTAGAATTGAGGGGCGTTTTGAGGGGTGGTATGAAAACCTTTAGCATTCCTAAAATAGCTAGTTTTGCTACATTGAAAGCAAAATCCATATGGAGTTTCTTCAATGGCCATCATCAGCTCTGAAGTAAATTGGTGCTGCCAGGAGCAGACGTGTCTCACTGTCATGAAAAGCTTTGCTATTAAATCATTTTAAATGCCATATTCTGTAGATCTCTGAAGTGTTTGAAGACTATCTATCTATGGAAAATATATCTGTTTGACCTTGAAAACATATCCAATATGACTACAAGTTTGATTGTTATAGGTGACTAACTACTAACCTGCATTTCTTTATTATCCTAAATAGTTTGTAATAATAACTTTCAAGGACTAGAAATTTACAGCATTCACAAATAAGGTTATAATCACACTAGAGTCCCCATTCCTTATCATTTAGAGTAGGAATTGGTATTTGTCAAAGAAAGCATACAAAAGTATTTTATGCAATGCAGAAGTAACCTAAAGTCCTTTCCAATCCTGTGACTCTTAGTACAGAAGGGCTCCTTTGGTGTTCCTTGAAATGTGTGGCAAACAGTTAAAACCTAAAATGCATACTTATTTTTTAATAACATTTCTTAATTTGTTGAATTCCAGATATGCAAAGAAAACAGTTTCTATTTTGAGAGGCAAAGGGGAATGGGGTGTTTATAATGCTGAAAACATAGTATAAATATTAAGTATTTAGCATGCCAAATGCTTATATTCAGGATGGCGTTACTTTTACACTTTGAGAATTTAGTGTAAGAACAGGAAGGCAGAAAACAACCAATGAGCAAGGGGAGAATCCCAACTCATCCTGTGTGTGTGTGTGTGTGTGTGTGTGTGTGTGTGTGTGTGTGTGTGTGTGTTTTAAGGATGCTTGTATTTATCAGTTCAGCAAGCTAATATCAAAACATGTGTTTAAACATATAATCTGCTCAAATATCGTGCTGGCCAAGGATTAATGTAATGGTATAATAGTGGTTATTATATTCTCTAACTCCCTTGAGGTACTTCTGTAGTAGATAGCTGTTCTGTCTATGACCTTGAAGTACCACCCCTAGAGATGCAGCAGACTACTGCACTACCTGCCTATGACCTTGAAGTACATGTCCTTGGCTTGTGGCCTCTCTGCAACCGACCCTTAAGACCTGAGATGCATGTATGCTGGTTCTCTCGCTCCCTAGCAGTTTGGGATATGGAAGGCCAGAACAGCAGTCTGGAACCTGTGACTATTCTGTGCTGTCCAGTGAGTTTTTCCCTTAATAAGTTCCTTTGCCCTTTAAAAAGACTCCGTGAATTTCTCACCATATACTTCAATCCTGCTTTCTTTGTGAAACAGATTACTAAGAACATTTCCTTCCTCCTTGGCACTTCCCAAGTAGCATCTTTAGTCACTATATACTATGTAGTCTTTTATAAAATGACACCTGTCAGAGGCAGTCATATACTTGGAAAAATTTTGTCCTTTACAGAACAAAAATAAGGTTGCTCAATGGAGTGTTTGGCAATTTCAAAAGTTAACAAACAATAACAGAGCACCCATCTTCCTGCTGTTTCCATCCTAAGGTAACAGCGGGGAAAATTTACTACACAAAAAGCCAGTGACACCGTAAGGAAAAGTCCTTGAAAACATGAAAGGGGGTCACTGGCAGCAAAGGCTCCTGGTAAACCAGTTATGACAGCTGCGCAAACAACTCAGCAACGCAAACAGGATTAAAACCGTCACGGCAGGGACCTCACTCCTGGAATGGGAGTGAAGAGCCTCGGCAGCATGCTCCCCAGTGAAACAAGCATAACTAATGGAAACGATTTCTCCAAACTCAATAGTTACGCTCTCTGGGACGAGAAAGAAGAGAAACATTTATGCAAAAGTGCCTAAAACTTTGTGAGGATGGCAGTTCCGAGTGTGTGACAAACGTCTCTGTATGCTTCCCTCCCTCTCCCAACTCAACACCACCTCATTCACACACACACACACACACACACACACACACACACACACACACACACTCAGAGGGAAGCTCCGAGCTGGTAAATGTGTTCTAAAAAGTACTACTGCTCACACCTCAGCTCTTAAGGGATGTATCTCACCAGAAAGGATAGATGTAAGTTGGCTTTATCCAAACAGTGCAGGGATGGTATAACATAAGTAATTAGATAAATGTAATCTACACATAAAGAGACAAACCACACGATGATCTCATTAGACACAAAAAGGGCCTTTGACAAAACCCAGTATCCCTTCATGATAAAAGTCCTGGAGAAACTAGGGATACAAGGGACATTCCTCAACATAATAAAGATGATTCACAGCAAGCCCATGGCCAACTTCATCTTAAACAGAGAAGTTCAAAGCATTTCTACTACAATCAGGAACAAAACAACTCTCTCCATACTTAGTCAATATCGTTAGTACTTGAAGTTGTAACTAGAGCAGTGAGACCCCTGAAGAAGGTCAAAGGGATTCAAACAGGAAAAGAAGAAGGCAAAGCACCCTGTGGACAGGTGCTATGATTGTATATATAAATGATCCTAAAAACTCCACAAGGCAACTTTTATAGCTGACAAACACCTTCAGCAAAGTAGCCCCCAAACAGTAGCTTTCTTATATATGAATGATAAACAGACTGAGGAAGAAATCAAGAAAAAATATCTTGTGATAGCTCTAACCAAGCAAGTGAAAGGCTGGTATGATAAAAACTTTAAGACACTGAAAAAAGAAATTGAAGAAGGTATTAGGAGATAGAAAGATCTCCCTACAGATTCAATGCAATCCTCATCAAGACTCCAACACATTCTTCACAGAAACTGAAAACACAATATTCAAGTTCATAGAAAAACATAAAAAAAAAACCAAAGTAACTAAAACAATCATGAATAATATAAAAACTGCTGGAAGTATCACCATCCCAGATTTCCTGCTGTATTACAGAGCTATTGTACTAAAATTAGCATAGTATTGGCATTAAAATACACATTGATGAATAGTATTAATTGAACACCCAGCCAATTCCACACCTGATTTTTGACAAAGAAGTCAAAGAGATCCATTTCAGAAAAGACAGTATCTTCAACAAATGGTGCTGGTCAAACTGGATAGCCTCATGTAGAAGAATGCAAATAGATTCCTATCTATCACTTGCACAAAACCCAAATCTAAATGGATCAAGGACGTCACAAGACCAGTTACCCTGAATCCAACAGAAGAGAAAGTGGGGAACAGGCTTGAACTCACTGGCACAAGAAATGACTTTCTTAACAGGTCCTCAATAGCCCAGGCACCAATATCAACAATTCCTATGTGGGGCCTTATGAAAGTAAAAGGCCTCCGTAGAGCGAAGGACACCACTATTTGAGCAAAGCAGCAGCCTACAGAATGTGAAAGAAAAATCTCTACCAATTATAGAGGGTGGGTATCCAGAACATATAAAGAACCAAAGAATCCTGCGCATCAAGAAAACAAACAAGTCAATACAAATTTGGGTATAGAACCAAATAGTTTTCTCAAAAGATGAAACATAAATGGCTAAGAAAAACTTTTAAAAATGTTCATCCTTAGCCATCAGGAAAATGCTACTTTGAGATTTCATCCCATACCAATAAGAATGGCTAAGATCAATAAAATAAATGGACAGCACATGCTGGCAAAGATGTGGGTAGGGAGGTAGGAAGGGTCTGGGAGGAGTTGGGAGAGATGAAAAAATATGACCTAAATATATTATATAAAAAATAAACTAATTAAAAAAGAGAAAGGGTAGATGCTCTTCTTATATCATTCAAATTAAGAAAATATCTCCATTTCTCCGTTTATTATAGCTTAAAACCACAGGAATAAATCCAACCAGACAGGACAGAAGTTAAGACTGTAAAGTCTACACGGTACTGCTGGAAAGTTCAAAGTGATGGGGTAAAGGAAGACATCCCACCTTTGCTGACTAGAAGACAGTATTGCTAAAACGGTAATACTCCTCACAAGTGGGGCTGCAGCGATGACTTGGGAGTTAAGAATACATAGTGATTTTTCAGAAGGACCCGAGTTTACCTCCCTGAAACCACATCAGGAGGTTTAGGACTAACTGTAACTAGAATTCCAGCGAACCTGACACCTCTGGCTTCTGTGGACACCTGTTCTCTCCCCCCCCCCACAAACCACACAAATACACACACATGATTTAAAACTTTAAAAAATACTCAAAAATATGTACAGGTTGAATTCAGTCTTTATCTACACTGAAGGTGGTTGCTTCGCAGGACTGACCAAGTGTCCTTAAAATCCTTAAGGATCCCAAACAGCTAATCTTGAAAAACAGAAAACAAGTTGAAAGACTTGTCAGCAATACAACTGTCCATAAAGAAGCCCATATATTTACAGCAAATTCAATTTTTATATAGGAATTCTAAACTAATGGGGTTGGAGAGATACTTCTATATTTAAGAGTGCTTGCTGCTTTCCCAGAGGATCTGAGTTTGGTTCCCACCGTCAACAGCAGGCGTCTCACAACTGTCTGTATGTAATTCTAGTTGCAGAGGATCTGGAATCCTCTTCTGTCCTCCATGTGCACACACATGGCAGACACACAGACTCAGAAATAAAAATGTAAAAGAAAAAAAAAGAATTCTATGCCAACTGACTAGGGAATGTATTCAACAGATGCTCCTGGATACTGGACACTTCTGCAGAAATAAGATTTTGGATTCCAGGCTTTACACTGTATATAAAAATAATTCAAACTGAAATCAAAGACATAATTGTAAAGTGCTAAAAATACACCACAGTAGAAAAAAAAAGCACTACTGTAATCTTTATGACCTTGGAATAGGTAATAGTTTTGAGAAATTACAAACATAAGCCAAAAAAATAGAAATAGATAAAATAGTTCACACACACACACACACACACACACACACACACACACACACACGAGAGAGAGAGAGAGAGAGAGAGAGAGAGAGAGAGAGAGAGAGAGAGAGAGAGAAAGAGAGAGAGAAAGAGGAGAGAGAGGAGAGGGAGGGGGAGAGAGAACACTTATTGTGGGAAAGACACCACCAAAATTATCAAACCACAGAAAATAATTAAATCCATGTATTGATAAGAGACTTGACTTAGATTATGTGAGGAGCATAACTCCAAAATAAAAAGACAAATGAACCAACCGAAAATGATCTGAAGACAGCTCCTCAGAAGATACACAAATGTCCAGCATGTAACTGAGGACAGCTTTAGCCACTGGGGAAATACAATCCAAAATCCCAATGAAATATACTTCATATATCATCATGGCTACAATCAAAAACATATTTACTTTTTTATTATTTTATGAGTGTCTTACTTGCATTATGTGCACCATATATGTGCTTGATGTCCCTTCAGGGCCAGAGGAGGGTTTTGTTGGCTCCCCTGAGACTGGAGTTATAGAGGGTTGTGAACTGTCATGAGGATGCTGGGAACTGAACCCAGATCCTCTGAAAGAGCAACCAGTACTCATAACTGCTGAGTTATCCCTGCAGACCCCTCAAAAACACATTAAAGCAAGTGTAGATGTAATGAGAGATTGGAACACTCCTATCTAATAGGAATGTAAAATGGTGAAGCTATTTTTGGAAACAATCTGGTAGCTCCTCAGAAGGAGTTACCATACATGACCAGGTTCATCCCTAAGCATAAATGTAGAGAAATGAATACAGCCATATGCAAAAATTCTGTATACAAATGTTCCTAGCAATATTATATATAATAGACAAAAGTGTAAGCAACTCAAATATCTATTAACTGACAATGAATAAAATGAGTTATATCCATAAAATAGAAAGTTATTGGGTAACAAACAGATTTAAGTATGGATAAATGCTACATCATGAAAGAAAATATCAGAGACATATTTGAGAGATGCATATTCTGGTCAGATGTCTATTCTGGTCAGAATAGATAAATCTATAGAGTGCAACACTGGGTGTGATAGTTCAAGAAATACACACACACACACACACACACACACACACACACACACACTCACACACACTCTCACACACAGTTTTTTAAAGACAGGACTGACTATGAAGCCTTGGCCGGCCCGGTACTCTCTATGTAGATCTGGTTGGTACTGCACTCACTGTCTGCCTCAGTCATCTGGTGCTGGGATTAAAGCTCTATACCACCCCAATCAGCTGTTTTTGTCTTTTGAGACAAGATCTTGCTATGCAGCCCAGGCTGCACTTGAACTAGCCATTCTCCTGCCTCAGCCTTCGGAGTGCTGGGATTACAGGTATAAACTTTCATGGCAGCTCCCAAAAGTACCTTCTTGAGAGGATGAAAATACTCCATAATTGCGGTGATGCTTACACAGTCCTGAATATCCTTTCAAAGCGATTAAGTTAGATACCTTAAATGAGGGAATATGTTAGGAGTACATCTCAATTAAGGTGCATTTTTAAAAATACTGTGTAATCATACCAAAGGGTACTTGGACAACATCTACCAACTAATAACTCGTTAGCTCATTTGTGAAACCTGACCCCTTCATACCCGTTCTAGTCTCTGCCTCTAAAAGGCCGTGCATATGAGGCCCCCAGCCTTACAAAGCCTACTTACTTAGTCTCTGCCAAATGTAACTCCATTTAATGTCATTTGTCTCTATAGCAACCGGCTAGAAAAAGCTGCTTTGTTTAGCAGTGACTTTGTACAAGCAGTGGTCTAGCCTAGAGATGTTTAAAGATCTGAATCCTGTATTCATCAACCCCCTCACCCGGACCCCCCTACCCTTGCCCACCCAACAGTATCAGGTAAAGAGGAAAACCTGTGATGAGTGGGAGAGGCAAAGAAATAAAATATAAAGAAGGCATGATGAAGGAAGACTGAATTCAGGGGGTTAGAAAGACCCAATTTAAAAGAGGATGAGGAAGGAATGGTTAAGAAATTAGAAACACAGAATAATTTTCAGACATTTCCATTAATACACTGGTTAAGGCACTAATAACAATAAAACAAATTTCAGCATTCACCTAATAATGCTGCTTTGGAAAGCAGAATGCTTTCCTTTATAGCTGCTATCTAACGGGTATTCACAGGAGTTCAACTACAAATAGGTATCAGATACATAGCAGGCATCTTTAACACATTTTTAACAGTGGTGGACATCATTGAATACCAAACAATAAACTTGTATTAATACTATGGAGCAGACAATGAGAAAAGGGCACACTGTATGTGACACATGGAAACCTTATGTAATTTAAAGGGCTGGACATGCAAGCCCGACCACCTGAAACTGACCCCAGAACCCAGGGTGGAAGGAGAGAGAACACTCTGGTTGTCCTCCCATACATGTGCCATGATGTATGTTTACACACACACACACACACACACAAAAGCCCCCTCCAAAAAAACCTCTCTCTCTCTCTTTCTTTCTCTCTCTCTCTCAAAGAAGAGATAACTACCTTTAAGCCAAACCAAAGAAAAAGCAGAGGATGGGCTTCCTAATTTGGCATCTGTTCTAAAACATGTAAGGATGCAGGGTAGGATATGTGGTTTTATTCCCCTCACCCACCCCCTTTCAGAGCTGTCTTTTCAAAATAGGCTGTCCGTGTGAAAGGCCTCCATGGGGAGATTCTCTCTGTTTTGCCCTGCCTGAATCATACCCCATCTCCAGCACCTGCCTTGGTCATCCACATTCACAGATTTTGTTCTTTAGTGATTCATTAGTGAATCATTAAATTTAATTTAATTTAATCATTTATTTTAATTTAATCATTAAATTTAATTCATCATTAAAACAGTGCTGGCCAGCCTATGGTTTGTTTGGGATTTTTCCCCAGGAAACTTTATGCCTCTATTTTTCTACACATAAAGTACATTTTGAATTTTACCTGCTGTGGCAAAGACAGAGAGGTAACCATGACAGCAGTTTACTTGGTCGTTCCTAAGTCCCAGCCCTTAATTGCTACCTTGGATGGTAAGGCCTTGCCTTCTTAGCCATTCTGGGGTACTGGACTGCTCAAGATGTTTGCTATTTAAACGTTCTTTACAAAGAGTAAAGAACATTTCTCTTGCTCATTTACAAAGAGTAAAGAACATTTCTTTTGCTCATTTTTACGTCACTGGTTAAAGTGGAACCTTAACCTTTCTCTTTTAGTCATAACTTTTTGATCACGTAAGTTACCTTTGCTACTAGACCACAAGGCCTTTATATGGTCTGACTATGTTAGCGCTTCACACTGATATTTAACATCATAAATGCTCTCTGTATATATGCAATAGATGAAAATCACTGCGATTTTAGTTAGAAACATCGGAAAGCTCCAGCAAGTCTGCACATTCTACAGTTTTACAGGGAAATAATGTTTAAAACGGTCACTAACTGTTGCCACTCTGTTACTGTAAGAAAAGGGGACCTTTCAGCTAATGAGATAATAAGCTTGGCCTGGGATATAACTTGCCTATCATGGGGAGAACCTGGATTCAGTCCTTAGCACTGCAAACAACAAAAACAAGCCAGCAAACAAAGAAGCAACACATATATGAGTTCTGTTTTTCAAGATGGCGGTAATAATACAAATAACCTTTAAAGGCAACACGATGATTGTGTAAAATAAAATGAGAAAAGAGCAACAAAAGCAGCGTTAGGTGTACAAGCTGGCTCAGCAAGTGAAGGCTCTCCATATGCCAGCCCGGTGACAGGTGCTCCACCCCAGCACCCAACACAGGTTGCAGAGAGTCTGCTACACACAGCTGTCCTCTGACCTCCACACACGCTGGCCCCCCAACACCCATTAATACACTTTTGGGGGGGGTTCAAGACAGGGTTTCTCTGTGTAGCTTTGGCTGTCTTGGAACTTGTTGTGTAGACCAGGCTGGCCTCGAACTCACAGAGATCCGCCTGTCTCCCGAGTGCTGGGATTAAAGGTTTGCACCAGGATCGCCAGGCTAGATGATATACTTTATAAAAGTTACTCCGCCATTTCTGTTTTACCTTTGCAGCAGGCAGGACTACATTTCTTTCCCAATTCCAGGAAAAATTCATTCAGCACATTTTAATTCTACTGAATTTAACTTGCCTTTTCATTGGTCTCTGTGTAACCTCAATTTAACTAAATGTTTCAGTCTTAGAAGCCCTTTGTAGAGGAGTTTTGGATCCAAGGAAACACACTGCTTGCTCATCTATTCAAATGTTCAACAATAGATTCTTCCGCTGAAGAATGACTATGTACACCATGATTCCTTCCCGATTGCATTTCATGGTGTACAAAGTACTTGATAACCCATGACTATTAGGACCAAGCATGCTTAAATACCCAAGCAACCTTAATAATTCACTATGAGAAAAAAAATGTATCATAGTTTCACTGGTTTTTTTTTTTTCTTTAGGGCTATCATAACAAAATAGCATAGACTAGCTTAAACACAGTACCGGAGGCTAGACCTTCCCAGACTGATAGCTTTGGTTTATTTCTTCAGAGGCCAGCCCCATGGCTTGTGAATGCTGCCTTCTTGCTTTTCCCTCACAGGGCCTTTAGGCATGTATCCTGTGTACTGCGTATATGTGTATTATTTATCACACGGTAAACCGCCTCTACCGCCAGGGACTCTTTCACTCTGATGCACAGAAACGGCTGTGACTGAACTGGTGGGCGCTCTTGACAGCTCAGTCTACTGACAATAAAAGTGGTTCTCTCCCCCACTTTCATTTCCTTAAACAAATGGGGATGGGCCTCTTCCACAATAACTTTTTGTTGTTTTTCGAGACAGAGTTTCTCTGTGTAATTTTGGTGCCTGTCCTGGAGCTCTCTCTGTAGACCAGGCTGACCTCGAACTCAGAGATTCACCTGGCTCTGCCTCCCGAGGGCACCACCACTGCCCCCAGCCTGTTCCACAATAACTTTAAAAGATCATCGACAAGGACATTTTATCATTAGCAACCCTGAAAAAAAGCCTGAACATGTATGACTAACCAAAACCCTGAAAATTAGGAGAAAACTTCACCTGCCGATTAATATTACCGAGTTTAAGGAGTAGTTTCATTTATAAGAAAAAAAAAAAAACCCAATAGTTTATGAGTAACACCTCAACCTAGTAAAAAGAAACAGTTCACTCTCACAATGGTGTTAAAAGCTTCCGTTCTGCCCGCCCACCATAGTAGCTAAGTAGCATAAACAAGCAACATTTTCTCAATTCAGCCTTGGAATGGTTTCACAGGCATCACAGGCATCCGAGGGCTTCTCAGAATTTGTGGTGCTGCATTTTTTAATGTACGAATGGCTGTTATAAATTTCTTGAAGACCAAATGCCATCGTCTGCCTTTATGTTTTCTCTTTTCTCAAACTATCAAATTTGTTGTCCTTTGGTCTCCAGACACTTCCGTTTTCTTGACGTTTAACTTCTTGCTCAGCTCCCCCAAACGGCAGAAACCTGTGTGTTCTCCTCTTCTCCTTTT